>JAVJIF010015964.1:0-54474 GCA_038442645.1 Agave tequilana | reverse complement strand
TCTTTTTCTCTCTGACTCTCCTTCCCACTCTCGCGTGGCCACTGGACGCAAAACTCACCCCTGTGTCCAAACAACTCCATAACGTGATCCTCGCATTTTAATCTTCACGACGTGAAGCACCACTTCTGCGTGACACGATCCCCGCATTCACGACCTTCACTTCTGGTCACCTTTGCGTTCCCTCTCTCTTCTTTATTTATATAATAATATAAATTATTATTTATTATTATTTGAATGCGTTTACGAGTTGGTTTACCTGGGTTTCGGAGATCGGGGATTTCACGGCGTTTTTCGTATTTAGGCGAGTGTTCTCGCTTTTCTGGATACCCCGCTTCGACAGACGTTTTTATTATATTTTTTGGGATCTTGTACTGTATTTTTGAACATGTGTATTTGTACCAATGTAATGTATTTATATTCTGTGGATTGATGCTGGATTGATGCCTATAAAAGTATAGGGGATATTATTTGTGTGCTATTTGGTACTAACATTTAGTGCAGGTACTTATACAGCCTCGGGGCTTAACTGCTCTGGCAGTTTTACTACACCTTCAGGCTTAACCTCTCTGAGATTTATAAAGTCCTATGGACTTTCTAGCTATGCCTGAAAAGGCAGCTTAGCGCTCAGCGTTTTACTACTAAACACGTTAAGGCGAAACTCTGCTGGGTTTTACACTCGCATCTAAGCTGAGTCATTCCCAGGTTCTACCGGCTGCTTTAGTGATTAAACACTGTTCGCTGACCTTGTCCCCAACATTGCTTAGATCCGTTTGGATGCTCACTTGCTTACTTCTCCGTTTACCTGCTTGATGATTTAACTACTTTTTTCTCGATGGTTGTGAAGAGTTTGAAACCTTTACTTGACCTGTTTTCCAAAATCGTTTGCTTTCTTGTATTTGTATCGATCCCCTATATTGGTACCATTTTCCTGCATTATAATATAAGATAATGATATCTACTGTGCTTATTTACTTGACGTGCTATCACCTGCCTGTAATCACCTGACACCTGTATGTTACTACTTAACACCTGACTCTTGCATGCTATCACCTGAAAACTATTTGATATCACTTATCACCTGCCACCTAATACCTGACTTCCTGACCTATGATTATCACATTTACGGGAATCCTATCTTGATATCCTATATTATATACAGTGACTTGAATTATAGTACTTATATACTCCTGTAACTTCTTGAACCTGACTTGCTCCTGATATTCCCATAAATTGATAATTGTATAACAAACTATAAAAAGATAACTTACATTGGTAAGGGGGAAACTGATGGATTTCAAGTGGCGAATATATTTACAGTGGTATTAGATATGTTATGCAACTCTAACTTTTGGTTTCCTGAGGGCCTCCAGGTGTCCGAGAGAGCGCTGATTCCCTACCTCCTGTTACATTCTTGAATGGGCATAATATAAGAACCCGCCTCCTATTTGCCTAGAGGCAGGTTTCGGGTCAGCCTCAGAACATTCTGGGCCATGGTTCCGGGATATACATGACCCACTGTAAACATAACTTATTATTTCATCATCAGTTTCTAACAACAATCTCAGCTTATTCATATATAGATGTATGTGTGTTGGGATGCTAGGGCACATACCTAGATATATGGGTACGACGAGCAATAATAATAAGATGCTAATTAATAATTTGTCATGCTGTTTTACAATTCGGATTGTATATATTCAGATTATAATAAAATGAGATATGAGGTATATATATGAGTTTCCTTGTTTGATTATTCCTTCGACGTACTTATCTCATGAAGCTGTAATCTGGGTTGTACTGCTGGTTTTACCGTATTTGCTTTCATCTGATTTTTATTCAAATTTTCAATTTTACTACTATTATTATTATATTATATATTCTGGCTTTACCACCTGTGTCCTACTCCACCGATCTCTTGTTATTACCATATTGTCCACAATCTGTCTCTTGTCTGATATTACACGTGTTTTACTGTATCTCCTGACTTGCTTACTCTTGGTTATATGGATACTTAGTTACTATATAGTTACTGTTCCTGATGATTCAAATTGTTTTCTTTAGCTGTTATTGTGGACAGATCGGGTTTTGCTTACTCAGTTGATAGAGACCTGAGGTATATGGTATATAGATGAGGGTTTTCTTGTCCAGATTATCCCCCCGAGGTATCAATCTCATGAATCTATCTTTTGAGCCCGTACAACTGATTTTGTCATTTCTATACATCTCATTACTTGATTCCTCTTTCATATTCATGTGTGCTTATGCTCATGACATAGTTTTCAATACATGCTTTTTAATTCGGATACATCGATATATGTGCGCCTATCTATGCACGCCACTTGACATACATCACACCGCTCGTTGGGGAGTTTCTGACTCTCCTGGATCTGCATGTCTAGATTTCGGAGCTTGAACTGTGAAGGACATTCTGTTGATCAAAGTGGCGCTGTGGAAGCATGGAACAACGAAAGACCACTCCGAGACCCTATCCTTCCAGACCCCCTGCTCATCCCTCAAGTCTATCTTTTGTAACTCGTGAGGGCACTTTGTACTATTCATCATTGTATATCTCTTGTATTCTCACATTTGCGCCTATCGTGATGTAATATTCTTGTAATATTATGTTACGGTGAAACTTTGTAATTGTACTCATATATGGAATGTATAATGCACCACGTACTTTCATACTCTGATTCTTGCCTGTACTAGCATATATACGTTAAAGTATTTTTGACCTGCGTTTATACATCGCAGTAATGTCTCCATACCCGCAGGATCGGGACATTACAAGGTGGTATCAGAGCTTAGGCTCTCACATCCTCAGTTTTACCAGTCGGTAAATTAATGATAAAAAAATTTGCAACTGGAATGCATGAGTCCTAATTATACAATCTAACTACAAGTGCAGAGTTATTTATTTCTTCTTGATTGTCCTTTGATTCCCATATATCTTCTATTTTCTCTATTTCAATTTTCGTGGCCTTTACACCAACTTAAGATATGGATAGACTAGTGAGGTAACGACTGGGCAGATGTGGTTCTTTTTCACCCTATTCTGATATTCTTTGATTCTACTGCATCATGTTATCTTATACTAGAAGTTCTTCAGCTTCTTATTCTAATCTTATATATATAGATGCACCACGGGGATAAGTACAAAAAGTTGAGCAGTCATCATTTATAAAATCAGACAGACTGTTTCACTGCACGGAGAGTATCGTATGAAATGAATTTTTAGGATTAGGACTTCTGTCAGACAAAGCTATGGTATTTTCTATATTATTCTAGTAATGATCATGTTCTCTTCTATCGACTTCACTGAGTTCAGCAACAACGTCCAACAGTCTTTATGGAATTGATGAGCCACAAACTTCGTTAGCCTCGCCAAGCAAGAGTCGTGTACTAACCACACAAGCTCAATCAAGCGTGAGCTTTGCTGCACCTTGGCCCTTAGTATCTAGTGCTGTGTTATATGCTGACTTCGTCGCGTGAGCTTCGTCAAGTGCGAGCCTCGCAAAAGCGTTAGCTCCACTGCACCCTAGTGTTTAGCGCCTGAGGCTATGTTATGCAATAGCCCCACTTGGGTTCGGTTTCACTCATGGCGAGTTCCGTCCGTGTTTAGCATTCTAATCTCATTCCCTAGATTTCTCCCGCGCTAACATGTTGCATGGACTTAGTGAACCAGGTTTTCTCGCTGCATCTAATCTATATTGACGATCTATTCGGCCAACCTCACAGGACTTGGGTATTTTCTAAAATAGTTAATCTACAGTCGAGTTATCATCCAGGAGATGGTTATTCTATATCCTTGGTTATATCTTTTAGAGTGATCGACATCCAGTTTTCAAACTCGTTATTATTAATCGTATACTTCATTTATATATTTATGATCAGTTTATCAGGTCTTCTTATCTACGACATTATGGTTTACTTCCAGAATATCAGAGAATGGGTAGAACATTTATAATCTTGTTATAGACTTTTCTTCAGGGATAATTTTATGCCTAGCAGAGTAAGTATACATTTTGAACAGTTGAGTATCATATTCTTGGATTACGTTATTTCAGAAATAAGTTATCTCCATCGATTCTAGTAGAATTCAGGCAGTTAAAGTTTGGTCAGTTTCAAATGTCAGCTCACTTCATATTATTCAGAGTAGGGACAGTCTACAGAACTTCTGATGGTTGATCATAAGAGAGAGATAGTTCAATTACACGGTGCTCCAGTTATTATTGTATCGGATAGAGACACAGGATTCAGATCGCCATTCTATTAAAGTTTTTAGATTGGATTAGGAACTCTTCTTATGTTCAGCTTAACGTATCACTCTCAGACAGACTGGATAGTCCGATCAGACCATTTAGATTTCTATTTATCTTCATCGGGCAGGATTCTCTTATTTGCAGTTATCAGACCTGTATTAATATGGCACCATCCAGAGTTATATACGACAAAAAGTGCAGAAGACATCTAGGTCTTGAGTCTATTGATCAGTTGGTTATAAGTATTATCCTTAGTTATTCGTGTCTTAATTGGTGATAATTCACGTCCCTATCCTTTCTGTGTTCATCTTCCCCTTATCGAAATTTTGAGGACGAATTTTTATAAGGTGGGGAATGTAACACCCCATTCCTGGAATACGTACTCAGATACGTATCTGATTTTTTGATCATATTCTTTCAGTTTTTCTTCACATTTATTTTGTTTTATGAATATTTATAGCCTCATTTGGTATTTGGATCTGAATTCCTGATTCCAGAATCAACTCGAGTCTGAACCGAGGACTCGATCCCAGTGTATTAATTGATTTAACCTTTCTGCTAATCATATTTGATTGATTTTAATTTCAAATATTATTTTCTAATATTTTAGATTTTTCATGATTTTCTGAAATTTTTTGAATTAAATTGCAAGTCTTCAAAACCCGTGTCGACCAGTATCGCTGATCGATTCTCAGATTTTTTTTTTAATTTACAACCGGAGTTGAATTTCTAGTAACTGCTTTTATATTATTTTTTAAATCACATTTTTTTATCTAAATGCATTTTTGAAATTTTTTTGAATTTATCAAAATTCTACTGAATTTGCTGTCGACCGGTATTGCAGGTAGATTCCAAGATTTTTATTTTGAAAATAGAATTAAAATTTTGAAATCCAATTCCACCATATGTCTTAATATAATATTTATTATTTTTGAGAATTTTTGAGGATCATTCTGAGTTACTTTATTTCTGGACTTTTCTAAAGTTTTTTGATGTTTTCCTAGATTCCGGGATTTTAACCAGATATTTTCTTTCTGATTTTTCTCTTTCCTAATTTTTCTCCTCTACTCATTTTTTTCCCTTTCCTTTTCCACTTCTTTCTTCTCTTTTCTTTCCGCAGACTATGTTCTCAGCCGCACAATAAATATCCCAACCACCTTTTCTCTCTCCTTATTTATTATGACGAGTGCTCAACTCTGACTAGATGCGTAGCTTAGTCTCGCATCTGGACTCAGCCTCAACTGGACTCGGGTATCATCTCCTTCTCTCTCTTGCATTTAATTCCCCTCTAATCAACTCACATCAATTCCCCATCACTGTCTCCACTCTTTCTCTCTCCTCTGCAAACGTGACTCTGCGTTTTCCTCTAACACGAACTTCACCTCTGTGTCTGGGCTCACTAAGACCAGACACAGGCCTGGCTAGTTGGACACAGATCTCATATAATAATACGCGGGTCTCATTTGTAATTAGTCCCACCCCTATATATATACCCTTACATATTACCTCTCTCTTTCTCTTTCATTTTCTTTACATTTCTCTGCTTCTTTCTCTTCCAACCCAGTAGCACCCGTGCCCTCTCCTTGGACAGCCCCATGGCCGGCGAACTTGGCCGGCAACCACCACCACAACTTTCCCACTCCTCTCCTTATTTCCCTACTCCAAACCCTACCACCATCAGCTTCCCCTTCTTCTTCACCAAAACAAACCTATAAATCACCTCCTTCTCCACCATCTCCATCACCACCAACATGATTACAACTACCACCACCTTTACCAAACCTCCTCCTCTGCTAAGCTCTTCCATCTAAGCCATTTTTGGCTTCCAAAATGACGTTTCGTTAACCTCCAAAATCATCCCTTTCAGCTACACTTGCACCCATTCTTCCTCCTCCACTCCTCACCACCGCCCACTAGGCTGCCACTCAGACCTCCGGCGCCTCCCTGCCGCTGCCCGGTCAGGCCCGACCGACCATCCCCCTTCCCCTCCTCCTTTTTCTTTCTCTTTTCTTTCTTTCCTTCTTTCCTTTTCTCTTCTTTCTTTCTTTCTTTCCTTCACTATTTCCCCCTCTCCTCCTCTGTTTTCTCTTTCTTATACTCCTCTCACTCTCTGGCTCTCATTGCCCCTCCCTCATTTTCTTTTGCGTTCTCTCCCTCTCTCACGTAGTTTATTCTCTCTCTCACTGTATTTTCTCTCCCTCTCTCCCCCTGATTCTGAATCTGATTCTCTCTCTGACTCTCCTTCACACTCTCGCGTGGCCACTGGACACGAAGCTCACCCCTGCATCTAAGCAACTCCATAATGTGATCCTCACGTTTTAATCTTCACGAGCGAAGCACCACTTTCGCGTGACACGATCCCCGCGTTCACGACCTTCGCGTTCGGTTACTTCGCGTTCCCTATCTCTTCTCTATTTATTAATATAAATTATTATTATTTATTATTGTTTGAATGCGTTCACGCCTTGGTTGCCTGAATTTTGGAGATTAGAGATTTTATGGCGTTTTCCATATTAAGCGAGTATTCTTGCTTTTCTGGATACCCTGCTTCGACGGGCGTTTATTATATTTTCTGGGACCTTGTATTGTTTTTTTGAACATGTGTATTTGTACTGATGTGATGTATTTATATTCTGTGGACTAATGCTTGTAATAGTATAGGCGATATTATTTGTGTGCTATTTGGTACTAACATTAGGTGTAGGTACTTATACAGCCTCTGGGCTTAACTGCTCTGCAGTTTTACTACAGCCTTCGGGCTAACGTCTTCGAGGTTTATTAAAGTCCTCTGGACTTTAGCTATGCCTGAAAAGGCAACTTAGCGCTCAGTGTTTTACCACTAAACACGCTTAGGTGAAACTCTGTCGGATTTATACTCGCATCTTAAGCCGAGTCATTCCCTGGTTTCACCAGACGCTTTAGTGATTAAGCACTATTTGCTGAACTTGTCCCCAACACTGCTTAGCTCCTCTTGGATGCTCACTTGCTTACTTCTCTGTTTACCTGCTTGATGATTTAACTACTCTTTTCTCGATGGTTGTGAAGAGTTTGAAACATTTACTTGAACCCTTTTTCAAAATCATATTGCTTTCTTGTATTTGTATCGATCCCATGAATCAGTACCATTTTCCTGCATTATGATGTAAGCCACTTTTGTTCTATGCCTTTTGGCACCTTTTTTTGCTAGCTCGTCCGCACATCTGTTCCCTTCGCTCCAATTATGGGAAACTCTCTAGTCTGCCAGTCTTTTGAGATCTTTCGATGATGTGTCGCGAGTTTTTGATAACATTACCATGGCCAATCAAAGTTTTTTCTTGAACTTTTGCTTGTTCATTTGTGAAGGAACCAGCATCTGTGATTGGTACTCCCTTAATGTCAATAAAAGATAGATTCGACAATGGTAAGCGCTTATGCCCTCAAGGATGCTCTCAACTAAAAAACCCTTCCCTAGGGATCACCAGGCAGCTCTTTTGCTCTATAGGGATATCTCAGGGGGGGCATAGCATAATTCTTCGTCGGAGGAGGGCTGGCAAGCGCTGGGTGATTGATCCTGCCATAATGTACTCCTACCTATTCTATTTACCTCCTGAGCAAGGCAAAACTGAAGCTTCCCGACCTATTGCGCTCCTCTGACGACTAGTCGCTATGTCTCCATGAAGGAACAGAATGCATTCTTCACGTCAGGATGGAAAAGGGGACCTATAATAGGGGAGTCTATAGTATAATTTTCTTTTTGGTCCCTTCACGTTTATTGCTATTGAATAGTTATCGCGCACTAATGGAATAGATTGTATTTTTGGACCGCACGCGAGTCCTGTATTCCAATAAGAATGCCCAACGCAATCCAAAATGAAAGCACCACAAGTGAGTAAAGATATCTACTGTGCTTATTTACTTGACGTGCTGTCACCTACCTGTGATCACCTGACACTTGCATGTTACTACTTAACACCTGATTCCTGCATGCTATCACCTGACACCTGTTTGATATCACTTATCACCTGCCACCTGATATCTGACTGCCTGACCTGTGATTATCACATTTATGGGAATTCTATCTTGATGTCCTGTATTATAAACAGTGACTTGAATCTATAGTAATATGTACTCCTGTAATTTCTGGAACCTGACCTGCTCCTGATATTCTTGTAAATTGATAATTACATAACAAACTATAAAAAGGTCAACCTTATATCGTGTAGGGAAAAACTAATGGACTTCAAGTGGTGAATATATTTACAGTGGTATTAGATATGTTGTGCAGCCCTAACTTCGGAATTTACCTGAGGGCCTCTAGGTGTCCGAAGGGATGATTAGTCTACAATTCTGCATTATTATGTCGTATTCTCTCACCGCTTTATGAATAAATTGTCGATCTAAACTGTGTTTTGGTCTTTATTGCAGGTAAATCCAAGTCCAAGGGCAAAGATGGAATAAGAGCTTAATGAAACCCAATTAATGGTAATAATCCCGCATTACTTGGAGGCCAAGCAAAGGATTCTCTAGAAGATGCATTGAACCTAGACTCCTGCGCTTGTCAGACGAATATTCGGGTGCAAATACCAGAAACGGGATATACCCTGACAATTCTCGCAGCCAGAGGAACAAACTGACGAAATACAGGGACCTGTCTCCCTGCTATTGCCGCGGAAACGCGGCAATAGCCGCGTTTCCGCGGGAATAGTAAGGAGCCACCTCGTCTTCTGGAAGGATCTTTCGCCTATAAAAGCCCCTGCAGAGAGCCAAACCGGAGCAGTTTTCGTTTTTAGGAGTAGGTGCAGATTTTAGGAGTAGTGTAGGTGAGTGTTCTTCATTTCTTGTATTTTCATTTCTTTTTAGATCATTGTAGTAGGGCTGAGTGATTTCTAGAGAGAGAAAGGAAGGGATTGATGTAATACAGAGTGACACTCTATGTAAAGATGCCTCCTTTCTCTTCCAATGTAATCTCCTTCACTTCTACATGATTTCTTGCTAGTTTTTCTTCTCATGGCAATCTAACTACTAACCATCTAACCACTTACTTGATAATCCACATGAATCGGGTTGCCTCTACAAGCCTTGTTCTTGCAAGAGCCATTGATGGTCAAAGATGATGGGTTCTAACATCTAACTTGCTAACTTGCTAACTTGCTAACCAAGCTAACTCTCTTTTATTTCATGCTCTTTTATTTCATGCTAGTAGTGTAATGAGTGATGCTTGTATTAGCTTGTTCTTGATGCAATTTTTGAATGTTATGAACCATCCATGAGCCATGCTTTTTATCGTCTCTTTGAAGCCAAGGATTGTGATGGCCGAGGATCAAAATGTGAGGCAACTATCTCGAAGAGGTTAGCATGGTTAGTGGAGCACTTAGTAGTTAGTAGCAATGAGTTTTCTTTTCTTTTGTTTTAGAAACAATTTCCAAGCTTCTTTTACTATTTGTCTATCGATGTTTTCACCATCCTCTTAGTTTACCTTTGTTCCATCTTCTTTTCTGTTTGTTTTCCAACCACACTTCACTTTTGTTTTTCTTATCGACGTTTTCATCGCTCTCCTCACCTACCACTTTCTGGATTTCCTTTTCTTTTCCTTTTCATTTTCTTTTCATTCTTTTAAAAAGAAGAAGTATTAACAACTGACGTGACTAGAGACTGTTAATGCTTCTATCGCCTCCCTTCCCTGTGGATACGACCCGTTGAGCCAATGCTATAACGGAAGTATCGAGGGTACATTAGCACAGTCGAGCTTTTACATCGATTTTACATAAAACACACTTTTGAGTGCTAGTTTCCCCGTCGATCAAAATTTTGGCGCCGTTGCCGAGGAAGGGAATGGTTTTGATTTCACGTTTTTGTTAACCTTGTCTTCTCTATTTTGGTGTGCAGGGCAATATTTACAGGTGCTTAACATTGCAGAATAAACCCTAGCTTTGCATCTCCCTGCTCTAGAAAGCGGGGCCCCAGATTCTGAAACAAAGCCGCGCAACCGCGACATTTGCCGCGCAAACGCGGCAGTTTTGTGAAAATTGTATATCGTGTTGTTCTGGGATGTGTGAATTGTAATAGCTAGTGGATTTGTGCTGCTATCTTTTTGCTGTGATTGCCTACACACCATAATAAATAAAAGAACTAAAATACGGTATTTGAACGCTTTTAAACGGTTTAGACATTTGCATTTAGGCACGTGTCAATTCAATTCCAATATACTATATTTTGTTCTGTTGTTGTGATCTGGATGGAGATGTACATATGGCATTGCATATAGCATAGGACAAACACGTGGGTGATTTATCGCTTTGTGTTATATTCTTGTCTATATTGCACGCTTGCACGAATTGAATTTAAGGGCAAAACCCATACAAGATAAGGTGGAGATTTAATCACCCTTCCTTAGCCCAAAAATCATCTCCCCACACACACAACCCAAGCCCTAATAAAATTTGAATAGACGTTGGCCCCTAGGGACATCTACATCTAGGTCTAGGTCAACCCTCCTATTGGCTTGGTTTTGATTTTTCTTTTCTTTTTGTTTGTTGTTTGTTTTTTTTGTTTGTAATTTTTTGTGAAATGGCATTCAACAATAACAATTCTTTCAATCCGAACATGAATCCATATTTCACACCAACTCCATTCTATTCGGATAATTCCAACCCGACGTTTTACAATATGCACCAACCAAATACACCGGGTTTGGCCTTATCCGAATCAATACAACCCATACCCACATCCTTATGACTATAATTTCCAAAATAATTTCTACTCGTCACAGAGTCAATGGGGATTCACGTACCCCGAGTCAAATTTTCAACCTCCTTGTCCACCATATTCACCTTGTCCACAATATTCATTTCCCGAGTTCACTTCCTACACTCCTTTTTCTAGACCTCCCATTAAAGAAAAATCTGAGTTCCAAAAGAGGATAGAAGCCAATATACAAGAGAATGAGCAACAACTTCAAGAAATATTGGCTTCTCTAAAACATATTCAAGAGTCTTACTCAGTTCCACCTCCTCATAATGAACAACCATTTGCCTTGGAAACGAGTAAAGAACTCTTGTGTGAGTCCGAGTTTCAATCTCAACACATTTTTGACTTACATTCTTCACAAAATTTTCAAAACCAAGATTCGTATACTCCCATTCTAGAGCAACCACTTGGAGATACATCAAGTCTAGAAAAGAGTATAGAAATCTTGGAGGAGTCTATGTTACAATATCAAAGATCACATGCCGAGTCTGTCAATAGATTGGAAACACAATTGAGTCAATTGGTTAACATTTATAGGAATGAGGAAACTCTATCTTATCAACCTTTGACCAATTCAGCCATGCCAAACTCTATTGATATGACCCAAGTCTCCTGTCATTTTGGAAATCAAGATTCAATTTCAGCACACCCATCTGAACTTGTCCAAACTTCAAATGTTAAGATCCCATTGACATTTTGGCAAGTTATCCTTTTCCTGAATTGAACTTGAGCATGAATATGATCATGAACCTCAAATTAGTGATTCAATTCTACTTCCTGATTCAATTATGACTCCGGTATCTTCACCTGATTTCAATCCTTTTCCTGAGCCAGTATTGGATCCAGTGCCAGTTCATTGTGAAATTGAATCACAAATCATTTATGATGATCATATTGAACTTGACCAATTTCATACTTTTGAAAGTCCCATTGATAAATTGGCAAGTTCTCATTTTTGTGGAATTGAACTAAATGAGGAATGTGACTTTGATCCTCCAATTTGTGATCTTGTTCAAATTCCCGAATCACTATTGACTCCTGTTTTGTTACCCAATTTGAGCAATATTTTAGAGTCAGTTTTGATTCCCATACCTGTCATTCCTGAACTTGAATCACCACTAATAGAAAGTCACATTCCATCATGGGAAAATGAATGTGGACCTGAGCTTCATATTCTTGATTTGGACCCACTTCTTGAACCAATCTCGACTCTCGAACCTCTACTTGACTTAAGTCTTTTTCCTGAGTCGATATTAGTTCCTGTGCTTCCTGAGTCCAAATCAATCATTCCATTCTGGGACAAGGGCTATGAAAATTTGACTCTGAAATTATTTTGCAAATTTGGAAATTAGATGGGGTAAACTTTTAATAAAAATCACACATGCATACTGTTGGCCCAATGGCCTTCCACTCTAGTTTTGATGATGATCAACTCATGTAGTTATGTTTACTAATATTCTTGTGTTTCTAAGTTTCAGATCATTAACAGGATATTAGTTGGTGATTAGCTTCAACAAGGAGTTTAGAAGCTTTTCATGATGATTCCAGGGCCAAAGCTTCAAGATCACACATTACCTAGCCCTTGGATGGAGTTTTGAGCAAGTCTACTTGAAGATGAAGATCATCAAGAAGACTTAGGTATCCTAGTTTAGTTTAGTGTGTTTTAGATCCATTTGTAAAGCTTAGTATAGTTGATATGCTCAAGTGCACAAAACACACACATGTTTGGATATTGGTTTTTTCGGTTTTTAGTTTAACCGATATGAGTTTTCATGAATAGTTTGATCAAAACAAGTTTACATGTTTTATATGTATATTAGATGTGCTCTATATACATACATGCTTATATGACTTATACAAACTTAGTTTGACATACCTATTCATGTAGTTTTATGTTTTGGTATAAAACATATTTTTGTAATTAAAGACAAAACTATGATATATTTGTTGAATGTGTATTAGACCTATGTCCATATGCATCATGCTTAATAATGTTCAAATATCATGTTTTTGTATTTCTATAAGTTTTTAGGAAAATCAGATTTCCTATTGAAAAATCAAGTTTGATAAAAATACAAGTTTTGTTTTTGATAAAATTGGCAAGACACAAAAATGAATTGATATGTTGATATATTGTCTTGAAATTTTTATCACTTGTTTGAGTTTCAATATAAAATGATAAAACAATTTTTATGGTATTTTTAAAAGAGATAAAAGATTTTTTAGAAAATATTTTTCCAAATTTTCTGACCTTGTTTTTGTGCTGACAGGCTGGTCGGTCGACCCTGACGGTCGACCGCACCAAGGGCCGGTCGACCGTTCGGGTCGACCGACGTGCACAGACGTGCACGTCTGTAAGGCACAGACACGGTCGACCGGGACGGTCGACCAAGTTGAGAGCTCTGCTATCGGGTTTTCATGGTCGACCGGGCCGGTCGACCGCAGTTGCCCAACGGTCATAATTCTGACCGTTGGCGGTCGACCGGACCGGTCGACCGGTGGCCTGTCAGGCTGCCACCTCAGCCTAACGGCTAGTTTTCCTAGGGGCTATATATACCCCATTTCTCCATTGTTTTGGCTAAGATTTTTAGAGCTAAAAATTCCAGACTTTCTCTAGTGTTTAAAAGAGTTTTAAAAAGAGTTTTTAAGCCAACAAGATTTCATCTTATTTGTTTTTGGGTTTTTGGAAAATCAAAGAAAGCTAGGGTTTTGGGAGATTGTTTTGTTTTTCATTTTCTATCATTTACAAGTGATTTCCCAAGAAGTTTTTTCTTTGTTGCTGGTTTCCAAAAACACTGTGTTTCCACACTTGAGCTATCACCTATCCTAATCTATTAGGATCTTGTTTTTGTGGAAAAAGAAAAGAGAAAAGAAAGAAAGATTGTGTTTGTGGTCTTTATAACCACTTATTGTAAACCCTCCTTGCTTTTGTGAATCCCTCTTCGGTAGAGGTGATCGGAGTGGTATTTGTTTGGATCCCTCTTTGGTAAAGGTGTTTGTGTTTGTTGTGAGCCTCTTTGGTAGAGGTTGTTGTTGTTATTGTTTGTTGTTGGCTACGGGACGTATCCCTCTTCGGTAGAGGTGGATTGTGGTTGTATAGCCTCGGTGGCTTTGTAAGGTTGAGAGAGGAGTTCGGTACTCCTATAGTGGATTGGGAAATCCTTCACGGTGGTGTAGGCGGGGATGTAGAGTTGGGTACTCGAACCTCGAAACAAATCTTTATGTTAGCGTTTGATCCAATTTCTCTCAACTCTATTCTCTTATTATTGTGCAAAGCATCATATTTCATATCATCATACTATACATTGCTTGTGTTGCCATTGCATAATTCATATTGCTACATCCTTGATTGCTTGGCTTGATTGTGTGTATTTCATATTGCTTGGATTGCTTGTGTGTGTGTGCCTAACTTATACTCATCCAACAAGAGCTTCACATAGCACCTCAACCCATTTAAAGGGGAATCAAGGGGAGTTAGTCCAGAGCCTCGCAAGGAGAATTCGGCTACACTTGTTGTATTGTATTAGTTTGTGCATATTTTGCATTAGCTTCCGTTTTTAGCGCACTTAGTTTTACATTTAGTTCTAGATTAGCATTTACACCTATTCACCCCCCCTCTAGGTGTTTTTTCAATTGGTATCAGAGCTAGTGCTCCTGATACTTAGGCTTAACATCCTAGGAGTGAGATCCTAATTTGCTAATCATTTCATTCATATTCATATAGTTTACCATGGCCCTCATGACCCCACCTATGTATGACCCTTCCAACATTCATGTTTGGAAGATTAGGATGACCGTTTATTTACAAACCCTAGGTCATAAAGTTTATCTTGCTATTACCAAGGAATCCTTCCTTAGTGATCGCAATCATATAGGGGCCAATGCACAAGCCCTAGAGGCTATTAGAAGCACACTTCCTAAAGATTATCTTTTATGTGTTTCTAACTTTGTTTCCGCCTTTGCAGTGTGGAACAAATTGACAACCACCACCACCTCCAAGCTTCAAGTGCCAAATCAACCGGAGGAATCTAGTGGAGAATTCGATTCTCAATGCTTCATGGTCCAAGGGAATGACTCCCTTGAGGTACATTCGGAACCCCACTTAGATTGTGATGATGCTAGTTCTTCATGTGATGATATTGTAGATCCCCATACTTTAAATGAAGAACTCTCTATTGTTTGTGAAAAACTAATAGAAAAATATAATTTGTTGAAAAAGAAAAGTCTAGGCATTAATGATGAAAATAAAATTTGATTGCTAGACTTGATGTTGTTTTGCAAGAAAAAGGGGAGATTGCTAATGAGAGGGATTCATTAAAATCTCAACTTGATCTTGCACTTAAAGAAAACGAGTTTTTGAAAAACAATAATGATTGTGAGAATGTTTTGAAGAAAAATAAAGTTTTGTCTTCAAAAATTGAATTTGTTGTAAAAGAAATAATTCTTTGAAAATAAAAATTGATTCTATTTCAAAGGATTTAGAAATTTGTTTAAAGAAAAATGATGTTTTACAAAATAAGATTGATGCACATATTTGCCATGCTAGTGTAGCCTCTTCATCTAGCCTACCTAATGCATGTACCTCTTCTTCTAGGATCAATGATGATATTTGCATGTTAAAGAAGAAGGTAGAGTGTTTGGGCTCCACTATGAGCCTATGTGCCATGAACCACTCACGGTTGGAAACCTTGGTTCGAAAGAAACAAGTTCCATCCTTTATGCATGCACACCCATCACGGCATGCACATGCTCCACACGGACACCATCAACACATGTATGCTCATGTGTACACATGTACACATTGTGGCCGAAAAGGTCACCTTGCTAAATTTTGTTATGATAGATTACATACTCCTAATTTAGCAAAGAATTTTGTTTGGGTTAGAGAAGGGACTAACCCCCATGGACCCAACAAGAAGGTATGGGTACCAAAGACCACCCCTCCTATTTTTGATGTAGGTGTGGGCTCTCACATGACGTGAGAGTGTTAGCACCTTGGAGTGGATGCGTTCCGGACTTCATGGAAATCAAAATGGATGCATCACTTTCAAGGGAAGGATGGTGGAGAGGACCACCAAGTTTTGGAGACAAGGAGAGTTGCCTTGAGGTTTTGGTAACGATTCCTAAACTCTCATGCTTTCATATTCATTTGTTTATGGCATGTTTCTGATGTCTATGGATTAGTATGTTCATTCCATGTTTATTAGATCCTTGACATACATGTATAGTATTTGAGACACACATGCTTATTTGAATCATACTTAGTGTTCTCACTTTTGTTTAAGCTATAGTGTACATCATGAATCTAATACATGTGAATTTACATAGTAATCATGTTTTAGCTTTATCATGATGACTTTTATATTTGTTTTGATGCTTGATGTTTTAAATATATGTTTAGATGTTAGTTTTCATTAAGACTAGTGATATACTTGTACATAGAGTGGGTTACAAATAAATCTATATATATATTTGTGCTTGAACGCTTATTTGAACCCATTAGATGTGCTAGTATAGTCTAGTTTTGATGATTCATACATTTCAAACTTGTATTCCATTTTTGGATTTGTTTTATGAGTTTTCACTTCATGTATATGTGTATTATTGTCAAACTTTAAGATATACATGTATACCCTTTGAGTCATTTGCCTTTCATGCAAATCTATATATGGACTCAATTGTGTTTAGGGATATGTATGTATACTTCATGTTTGACAATTCATACATATACCTTGAAATGAAATTTGTCTTGATGAAGATTTAGTTTCTCTTGATTTTGTGTTTAATTGTTTAACTTCATGTATATGTCTATCTTGTCCAAACTATTAGATATACATGTTTATCCTTTTGAGCCACGTGCCTTAATGCATATATTTTGTGGACTCGTTGAGTTTTGGATATGTATGTATACCTTAGTTTGTATTAGACATACATATGCCTTGAAGATTAAATAGTTTAGATGGTTTTTCATGTTTTCAACGTTTTAAGGAATAAATGAGCTTATTGATTATCTTTCATGATATTGATATTCACATTGTTCTTGTACACTCACATTTATCGCTTGCTCATGTTTTGTTTTCATGAGTTATATTTATGCTTAATTGAATTAGAGTGTTGATTATCATGTGGATTTCATGTTTCATGAAAAATTACTTTATTTTATTCTTTGCTTGAAGGATTTCGTACTAGTTTACAACTTTTTATTATAACTAGTTACGGTATTCTTCATTTGGTAGAGTTTTTCAAACAAAACTTATTTTCAAATCTAATTTTTGAAAACCCCTACCATCCATGGGAGGTTGGATGGGAGATCATGGTCATGTATGCTTTAAAATGAAAATCATTCAAAACTTGAACCTTGATTGGGTGGTAGATTATATGAGATATACACTTGATTATTATTGTTGATTCAATTGGTATCATTGAACTCTTTCAATTGGTATCAATTTTGACATTTTTGGTATACTCATATATTTGTTTATGTATGTATGCTTCAATTTCAATGGTATCAATTTCTATTGGTATCTAAATTTTCATACATATATGTTTTATTTGTGTTCAAAAAAAAAAAAAATCACAAACTTTAGTTTTTGTTTACTCAAGCTCTAGCATGACCCAACACCTTGAGTTTCACTTTTGTTTCAATTGATTACTTTTAAATTGGTATCAAGACTATGCATATTTTAGTTTGTATTTCATAAAGGGGGAAAAATTTGATTTTGTATTTCAATTGATATTTGTACTCCCACACTTTATGATTAAAAGTTGTTATTTTAAACATATGATATCAACATCAAATTTGTTTATATGTTTTAAAATGAACAATTCTTACAATTGGTATCAATGTTTCTATGTAAAATCTTTTCAATTGGTAAAATATTTACAATTGGTATCATATTTAAGAAATTCAAATTTGTTTTGGTTTCAAGATTCATGTTTAAGAATTCAAGACTTATGTTTAATTACAATTGGTATTTCCAAAATTTTGTTTAAAGAAAATATTCAAAGTTTTGATTTGTATTGCTTATATGCAAGGAGAGCTTAACATCTCTTCATATAGATTCATGTTGAGTGTATTGTGTATAAAGCATATAATACTTATTATCCTTGTTTACTTTCTTTTGGTATCAAGATGCTTCATTGACATATTTTCAATTGATATCATGTTTTTAAAGTCACCCCTTATTGACTTTGTTTTTTGTTTTAGATAAAAAGGGGGAGAACATTGTCTTTTATTGTTTTGTTTGACATAAAGGGGAAGAAAGATTTTTACCCCTCGTTTTATTTATGGTTTTGATTACCCCTTTGTTGATGATTGACAAAAAGGGGGAGAAAGATTTATGAAGTTTTATATGCATGCTTATGTTTATGCATATATTATGTTTTAATCTCAAGAATCTCAAGAATACTAAGTTTAATTGATTTATAGAGTTTTCTTTGTAATTGGTATCTAGAGCTTATTTTGTTTTGAATATTCCATTTGATATCTAGAACCATTTATTGTTTATGCATATGCATGTTTCATGTTTAATATTCATTGCATATATTTATTGTTTATCCCTATGCATGAGTTAAGGGGGAGCTTCCTTGAAGCTTATCTTTAATCCATGCATATACAACTCCATGAGTTTTGTCATCATCAAAAGGGGAGATTGTTGGCCCAATGGCCTTCCACTCTAGTTTTGATGATGATCAACTCATGTAGTTATGTTTACTAATATTCTTGTGTTTCTAAGTTTCAGATCATTAACAGGATATTAGTTGGTGATTAGCTTCAACAAGGAGTTTAGAAGCTTTTCATGATGATTCCAGGGCCAAAGCTTCAAGATCACACATTACCTAGCCCTTGGATGGAGTTTTGGAGCAAGTCTACTTGAAGATGAAGATCATCAAGAAGACTTAGGTATCCTAGTTTAGTTTAGTGTGTTTTAGATCCATTTGTAAAGCTTAGTATAGTTGATATGCTCAAGTGCACAAAACACACACATGTTTGGATATTGGTTTTTTCGGTTTTTAGTTTAACCGATATGAGTTTTCATGAATAGTTTGATCAAAACAAGTTTACATGTTTTATATGTATATTAGATGTGCTCTATATACATACATGCTTATATGACTTATACAAACTTAGTTTCACATACCTATTCATGTAGTTTTATGTTTTGGTATAAAACATATTTTTGTAATTAAAGACAAAAACTATGATATATTTGTTGAATGTGTATTAGACCTATGTCCATATGCATCATGCTTAATAATGTTCAAATATCATGTTTTTGTATTTCTATAAGTTTTTAGGAAAATCAGATTTCCTATTGAAAAATCAAGTTTGATAAAAATACAAGTTTTGTTTTTGATAAAATTGGCATGACACAAAAATGAATTGATATATTGATATATTGTCTTGAAATTTTTATCACTTGTTTGAGTTTCAATATAAAATGATAAAACAATTTTTATGGTATTTTTAAAAGAGATAAAAGATTTTTTAGAAAATATTTTTCCAAATTTTCTGACCTTGTTTTTTGTGCTGACAGGCTGGTCGGTCGACCCTGACGGTCGACCGCACCAAGGGCCGGTCGACCGTTCGGGTCGACCGACGTGCACAGACGTGCACGTCTGTAAGGCACAGACACGGTCGACCGGACGGTCGACCGAGTTGAGAGCTCTGCTCTCGGGTTTTCTGGGTCGACCGGCCGGTCGACCGCAGTTGCCCAACGGTCATAATTCTGACCGTTGGCGGTCGACCGGACCGGTCGACCGGTGGCCTGTCAGGTTGCCACATCAGCCTAACAGCTAGTTTTTCCTAGGGGCTATATATACCCCATTTCTCCATTGTTTTGGCTAAGATTTTTAGAGCTAAAAATTTCAGACTTTCTCTAGTGTTTAAAAGAGTTTTAAAAAGAGTTTTTAAGCCAACAAGATTTCATCTTATTTGTTTTTGGGTTTTTGGAAAATCAAAGAAAGTTAGGGTTTGGGAGATTGTTTTGTTTTTCATTTTCTATCATTTACAAGTGATTTCCCAAGAAGTTTTTCTTTGTTGCTGGTTTCCAAAAACACTTTGTTTCCACACTTGAGCTATCACCTATCCTAATCTATTAGGATCTTGTTTTTGTGGAAAAAGAAAAGAGAAAAGAAAGAAAGATTGTGTTTGTGGTCTTTGTAACCACTTATTGTAAACCCTCCTTGCTTTTGTGAATCCCTCTTCGGTAGAGGTGATCGGAGTGGTATTGGTTTGGATCCCTCTTTGGTAGAGGTGTTTGTGTTTGTTGTGAGCCTCTTCGGTAGAGGTTGTCGTTGTTATTGTTTGTTGTTGGCTACGGGCCGTATCCCTCTTCGGTAGAGGTGGATTGTGGTTGTATAGCCTCGGTGGCTTTGTAAGGTTGAGAGAGGAGTTCGGTACTCCTATAGTGGATTGGGAAATCCTACACGGTGGTGTAGGCGGGGATGTAGAGTTGGGTACTCGAACCTCGAAACAAATCTTTGTGTTAGCGTTTGATCCAATTTCTCTCAACTCTATTCTCTTATTATTGTGCAAAGCATCATATTTCATATCATCATACTATACATTGCTTGTGTTGCCATTGCATAATTCATATTGCTACATCCTTGATTGCTTGGCTTGATTGTGTGTATTTCATATTGCTTGGATTGCTTGTGTGTGTGTGCCTAACTTATACTCATCCAACAAGAGCTTCACATAGCACCTCAACCCATTTAAAGGGGAATCAAGGGGAGTTAGTCTAGAGCCTCGCAAGGGGAATTCGGCTACACTTGTTGTATTGTATTAGTTTGTGCATATTTTACATTAGCTTCCGTTTTTAGCGCACTTAGTTTTACATTTAGTTCTAGATTAGCATTTACACCTATTCACCCCCCCTCTAGGTGTTTTTTCACATACAGCATTCTAGTGGGTTGTATCATGGAGGTTTCTGGTGGCTTCCTCTGGACTCCACGCAAGAATGATTGTGCCGCATTTCATGGACCAATTAGACCGCCACCAGAACCACCACCTTGAGGTAATTTTTTTCCTTCCCTCTCTATTTGTTTCATGCATACATACATCACGATGCATTGAGGACAATGCATGAGATAAGTGTGGGGGAGGGTTTACTAACTTAGAGTTTTAGATTTTCTTTCTTTTACACTTCTTTTAGGATACTTTTAGAAATCTTTCCTTTTGTATAGGAATTTTTCTCTTTCTTTAAAAATTTTTTGAAATAAGAGACAAAGTTTTGATCTATTTTTAAGAAAATTAAGATGATTTTAGAAATTAAGAAAGCCTTAATTATGACATCTTAAACCTAGTTGAAATAATAGATCTTGTTTAAAATTATAGGCTAAGTAAGATAAATTGGAGAGATAATTTTATCTTGAATTTTTTGCCTTAGATAGTATGCACATCGCACTTACACAATTTTTGGGATGGAAACAAAGACCTAAAATGCCATAAAGTAAATAAAAAGAAAAAAAATATATATAAATAAAACATCACTTATTAAGCTGGATAACTATGCTTCAAGAAGCATGATTATTCACGCCTAACGGTGGTCAAAAGAATCAAATAATCCCCCTTAGTTTTGTGGCCTTGTTTTCTCGAGTCCTTTAACCCGAGGGATGTTTTCTCATCTGATGCCCTAGGACCGTCTGGTTTGGGAGTCATCGGTTATAGGCTCATTACATGGGTGAACTAGAAAGCCTAAGAAAACTAAGGGAAGAAGAAGAAAAAAAGAAAAAAAAGAAAAGAAAAAATAATATAAATAAATGGCTTGATGGTTAGAGTTGAAATCCCAAAAAAAATCTTCACTATAATAGAGTGCATATTATCTAGATTTTATGAGAGATAAAATATTCAATCCAATTTTGAATTCTTACCTTAATTGAAGACAAGATCTTGCATAGAGACTAAGTTTAAGGAAGAATGATTTGTGGTGGACTTATGACCTTAGATCGCTTATATTTTTGCAAAAATATTTTATAAACTTGTCTCTCTTTCAAAATGTGTTTTCAAAATACTAACATTTGCCTTCTTTCTTTATGGATTTTGTGGGTGCAATCCTCTGAAAACCCTCAGGAGACAACACTCCTCCTCTAGGGTACCTAGAGGTTTAACGGCTTGTTGCACATGCTCAATGCAATCGCGTCACCTGCGAAAGTGGTGTAATAACCTTTGTAGTATAGTTTTTTCTTTTCTTGTTTTGCTCGGGACGAGCAAAAGAATAAGTGTGGGGTGTTGGAACCTAATATGTTCAAGATGATTGAAGCCTCTCCACTTACAAGATTTTGATGATTGACGAACACGACTACTACATGATGATTGCTCTACCTCAGATGGAGTCTACTGAAGCATTTGGGTGTTTGTGGAAGTTGTTGTGTAAAGTTAGAATCATATGTAATAGCCTTGATAACTTACACACCAAAATAACCTTTCCTAGTCGACTTATACCTTTCACCTAGTCGACTACCCCAATGTAGTCGACTTGCTAAATAGCCCTAGTCGACTAGTCCACTTAGAACAAAAACCCTTTACTCTCTGTTTGGACTCTGTGAGTCAATTAGTCGACTTATCATTCCTATCTAGTCGACTAACAGATACTCTAGTCGACTAACTCTATTTTCAAGTCGACTAATAAACTCTCTGTTTCTTTTCTGAAACAATATTAGTCGACTACCATTTTTCATCAAGTCGACTAATCCAAGTTTCAAGTCGACTACAAAGTAGTTACAGTCGACTTAAATCAGTTTTTCCAGAAACCTGTATCTCCAACAGACACTTTCCTAGTCGACTCATAGACTTACCTAGTCGACTAATAAGTGAACTTTTGCCTAGCCTAGTCGACTAATCCAGTTTCCTAGTCGACTATAGCAGTTTCTGACTGTTGGACAGTTATTCTTATCTGATCCATTTTGAAACGTTTTCCAACGTTTATTTTGTCTGAAATGGTGTCATAACTTCCCCAACTGACCCTAGTCTACATCTATAAATAGGGAAGTTATACCTAAGGCAAATTACTAAGTTTTTCAATCAGATTTCCAAAAGCCAAAATAATTCCAGATTTCTGAAAACTGAAACTCCAACTTCTTTCTTCACCAAAAGCCATCTCCTCTTTGTGAAGAACTCTGAAGTAAACCTTCCTATACAGAACCTTGTCCACTACAAATCCTTATCAAGGCTATAGGAAGATATTGTTTTCATTTCAAAGAAGTTTGTACAAGGATTCTTCTTGGGTGTAGAAGATTGTACAAGGTTTGTTCTCTTGGTTGAAGAGAAGTTGTGCACGTTGGCGAAGGGTGTTTGCCAAGTGGTGCACAAGGTACTTGCTGTAGGGTGTACACAAGGAAAGTAAGGGAAAATCTCAAGCATTTGGCTTGGGGACTGGATGTAGGTCACAAGGACCGAACCAGGATAACTCTCCACTGTTTGCGATTGTTATTTTCTGTGATTATCTTTTTAATTGCTTTAATTTCTTTAAAGTTCAATTAACACTATTCACCCCCCCTCTAGTGTTGTTTTGCTTGTTATATAGATCCTACATTTGGTATCAGAGCAGGTTTCAAGGCTAACAACCATACAAGGATGGCGACGAATGTCCAAACATCCCAATTCCAAGAGGGTCATTCTACACAACGTCCACCGCTTTTCGACGGTACAAATTACAATTACTGGAAGTGTAGAATGAAGATCTACTTGCAGTCGATCAACTACGATCTATGGAACATCGTAGAAGCCGAGTACACCAAGCCTACAACAAACTACGACAATTGGAGTGAAGAACAAAAGAAGAACGCAAATCTGGACGCAAAGGCGATGAATGCTCTCTTTTGTGCCTTAACCAAAGAGGAATTCAACCGTGTGTCTACATCAACCTCTGCACATCAAATATGGCATACACTCGAGGTAACACACGAAGGTACGAACAAGGTTAAAGAGTCTAAAATTTCAGTTCTTGTACACAGGTTTGAACTGTTCAAGATGAAGGAGAACGAAACCATATCCGAGATGGTTACAAGGTTCACCGACATCACCAACACTCTTGCATCCCTTGGAAAGGACTACACTCAAGTTGAACGAGTCCGCAAGATTCTTCGAGCACTCACACCGGAATGGGAGAAGAAGACAACCGCCATTGAAGAGGCGAACGATCTCTCAACCTTGTCATTAGAAAACCTAATTGGTAATCTAATGGCATATGAAGTGCAAATAGAAGAAAGAAAGAAGGACGAACAACAACATCAATCCAAGAAGAAAGTTCTTGCCTTCCATGCATCTTCAGACACGGACAATTCGGATGAAGATGAAGAAGAAATGGCCATGCTTTCAAGGAAGTTCAAAAGGTTCTTAAAACAAGGTAAGTATAATAAAAATAAAGATACTAATGAAATTCCAACTTGTTTTAAGTGTAACAAACCAGGCCATATGAAGAAGGACTGTCCACTGATGAAATCAAAGGAACCTTTTAACAAGTTCAACAAGTTCAACAAGTCCAACAAGTTCAACAAATTCAACAAGATGAAGAAGGCCTTTCAAGCAACATGGGATGATAGCGATTCATCTTCCTCTGAGGACGAAGAAGAAGCAAAGGAAACCGCCAATGTTTGCTTCATGGCCCAAGAAGATGAAGTACAAAATGAGGTACAAGATTATGATGCTTTATTAGATGCATTTAATGAACTTTATGATAATTTCAAATCTGAAAAGATTAGAAATAAGATTTTAATAAAGGAAAATGAGAAACTTATTAATGATAATTCTATTCTTGTTTCTCAAGCATCATCTTTTATTTCTCAAAAAGAAGAATTTGAAAAAGTTATTATATCTTTAAAAAGAGACAATGAAGTTTTCTTAAAAGAAAATGTTTTACTTAAAAAGGAAACTTTTTCTTTAAGTTCTAGAATTAATATTTTAGATAAAGATATGATAAGTTTTAAAGTTAAATATGAAGATCTTTTGAAAAATGTTAATAAATTTAATAAAGGAAAAGAGAACTTGAATATGTTATTATCTTCTCAAAAAATGTCTAATAACCATTTTGGTCTTGGTTTTTCAAAAGATAACAAGTATAAGCCTAATCATGTTGGTATTGGTTTTTCAAAGACTAATTTTGTAAGATCTACACATGTTCATAATTCATACAATTCTTTTGTAAAAAGAAATGATCTTTCAAAAAGAAGTAGATGCAAATATATATGGGTTCCTAAAATTTGAATAATATTGATAAAAATATTTATGTTGCATCTTTTATTCATGAAGTGTGTAATTCTAAGAATTATGTTTATACTAACAAGTGGAAACCTAATTCCAATTGGATTTGGGTTCCTAAAGGCTAACATTTTTCGGACCCTATCATGATGGGTACCATATATAATGTTTTATCTTATAGGTACCGAACAAAGAAAAATGGATACTTGATAGCGGGTGTTCCAAACACATGACCGGACATATGCAACTATTGTCCTCCGTTCAAATGAAAAAGGGAGGTACAGTGATCTTTGGCGACAATAACAAAGGAAAAGTTATTGGAACCGGCATTGTTGGTAACTCTTCAAAACCTCTTATTGAAAATGTCCTTTTGGTAAGTGGTTTAAAACACAACCTATTAAGTATTAGTCAATTATGTGATAAGGGTTATAAAATAGTATTTGAAAAAGATGTTTGTCTTATTTATGATGCTAATATGAAGAGATTTTATTTAAAGGTTTTCGAAACAATAACATATATGAATTGTCAATTGAATGCATGTTTTCAAATGAAAATTTATGTCTTATTGCTTCAAATAATGATTATTTTTTATGGCATAAAAGATTTGGTCATTTAAATATGAAAACCATTTCTAAGATTTCAAAATTTGATTTAGTTAAAGGTCTTCCAAAAATTGCTTTCAAAAAGGATTATTTTTGTGATTCTTGTCAATTAGGAAAACAAGTTAAATCTTCTTTTAAATCAAAAGATTTGGTTTCTACAAAAAGACCTTTAGAATTATTGCATTTGGATTTATTTGGTCCTACTCGTGTTTCTTCATTAAACAAGAGTAGATATGTTTTTGTCATTGTAGATGATTACTCACGTTTTACATGGGTGATTTTTCTGAAAATAAAAATGACACTTTTGATGAATTTGTAAGTTTTTGTAAAAGAATTCAAAATCAAAAGTCTCTAAACATAGTCACTATTCGTAGTGATCATGGAGGAGAATTTGAAAATGAATCTTTTTCAAATTTCTGTAATAAGTATGGTATTACACATAACTTTGCTTTTCCTAGAGCATCTCCTCAAAATGGTGTTGTAGAGAGAAAGAATAGGACTTTGCAAGAATGTGCTAGAACTATGCTTATGGATAGTAACTTACCAAAATACTTTTGGGCTGAAGCCACTTCTACTGCTTGTTATGTTTTAAATCGAGTTTTGATTCGACCATTTTTAAATAAAACTTCTTATGAATTGTTTCATGATCGGATTCCAAAAGTTTCATATTTTAAGATCTTTGGCTGTAAATGCTTTATTTTAAATACTAAAGATGCTTTAGATAAATTTGATGCTAGATCTTATGAAGGTATCTTTGTTGGCTATTCTACTCATAGTAAAGCATATAGAATTTTTAATAAAAAATCTTTTACAATTGAAGAATCTTTACATGTTAAGTTTGATGAATCCTTGACTAAACCTGTTTCTAATGATTCTCCACATGATGATGATCATATTATAGATTCTCCTAATGAAAATATTGTTATATCTTCTGTTGATACTAACGTGTCTAAGGATGAAGAGATTCCTACCGAGTTACCGAAAGCCTATGTTGAAGTAAGGAATCATCCACAAGATTTGGTAATTGGAGACATCAATCAAGGAGTTCAAACAAGATCCAAGTTGAACTACATGACACAAATTGCCTTCATTTCAATCATTGAACCGAAGAATATCAACCAAGCATGTGAGGACGATTTTTGGATAATCGCCATGCAAGAAGAGTTGAACCAATTTGTGAGGAACGATGTGTGGGATCTTGTGCAACGTCCTACTGATCATCCTGTCATCGGTACAAGATGGGTCTTCAAGAACAAACTCAATGAAGCCGGTGAAGTCATTAAGAACAAGGCAAGGTTAGTAGCACAAGGGTACAATCAAGAAGAAGGTATTGATTTTGATGAAACTTATGCTCCTGTTGCAAGACTTGAATCAATTCGTATATTACTTGCTTTTTCATGTTTCATGAATTTCAAATTATATCAAATGGATGTAAAAAGTGCTTTTTTAAATGGAATAATAAAAGAAACTGTTTATGTAGAACAACCACCAGGTTTTGAACATGAAAAATTTCCTAACCATGTTTTCAAACTTAAAAAAGCTTTATATGGTTTAAAGCAAGCACCTCGTGCTTGGTATGATAGATTAAAGAGTTTTCTTTTAAATTCAGATTTTAAAATGGGAAGTGCAGATACAACTCTTTTTATCAAACATGTTAATAAAGATATCTTAATAATTCAGATTTATGTTGATGATATACTATTTGGTTCTACTAATGATGATCTTTGTCAAGAATTTTCTAAGACTATGCAGAATGAATTTGAGATGAGTCACATGGGCGAACTCACTTACTTCCTCGGACTTCAAATCAAACAAATGAAGGAAGGAATCTTCATCTCCCAATGCAAATACGCTAAGGAACTTCTAAAGCGATTTGGCATGGAAAATTCTGGTCACAAGAATACTCCGATGAGTACAACTACCTTTTTGGACAAAGATGAAAGTGGTAAGAATGTCGATCAGAAACTCTATAGAGGTATGATTGGCTCTCTACTTTACATTACTTCTAGTAGACCTGATATTATGTTTAGCGTATGTTTATGTGCTAGATATCAGTCAAATCCTAAGGAATCACATATTAAAGCCGTGAAAAGGATTTTTAGATATTTAAATAACACAGTCAACTACGGTTTATTTTATCCCAAATCATGCACATTTGATTTATTATCATATAGTGATGCTGATTTTGCTGGTTGTAAATCTGACCGTAAAAGTACTAGTGGTACTTGTCACTTTTTGGGACATTCACTAGTATCTTGGTTCAGTAAAAAGCAAAATTCTGTATCCTTATCAACAACTGAGGCAGAATATATTGCTGCTAGTGTTGCATGTGCACAAATAATTTGGATGAAACAAACACTACTTGACTATGGCATGAATATCACAAATTCACCTATTATGTGTGATAACACTAGTGCTATTAATCTATCTAAAAATCCAGTTCACCATTCACGTACCAAACATATTGATATAAGACATCATTTTTTACGTGATCATGCTTTAAAAGGTGATATTTCTTTAAATTTCATTTCAACTGATAATCAAGTTGCTGATATCTTCACTAAACCACTAAAAGAAGATACTTTTATTAAGTTTAGAAGAGATCTTGGTATTTGTAATTTTTCAGATTTTTAAACAAATTTTTAGAATTTTTCAAAGTCTGTATTTTTGTGCAAATTAGTCGACTTACAACTCTTATTAGTCGACTTATAAAAGCCTTAGTCGACTTATAAAATTTTCCTAGTCGACTCCTGCGGAAACAGAAACTTTTTGAGTCGACTAAAGAAAAGTATCAGTCGACTAGACCTATTATTAGTCGACTAGTATTGTCCTGTAAGTCGACTAATACTGTGAAATTCTGTTTTTATGTTTTCGGATTCCTGTTTCAAACCCGACCCAATAAACTTAAATTATGGATCCGTTTGCACTCTAATTTAATCCTAGCCACTCATTAAATCCCTGGAATGATCTCCACCCTTGAATTCTTTCTATTACTCTCCAAACCCTAGAAAAATCTCTCATTTCTCTCTTCCAGTCGCGTCTCTCAGTCGACCAAGGGATTCTAGGGCACCCGACTTCTCCAGAGCATCCTCCTTCAATTCCTTCTCCAGTTCATCAATTCAGGGTATAATTTCTTCCATTTTCAGTTCATTTCATCTTTCTCTACCATCTAGTTGTTCCAATTTCTGTTATCCACATGTCTCGTTCGAAGAAAACCAAGTTTACCCCAGGTTCATCCTCTTCAAATGTTGATTTTAGGACATTTCTGAGAAACCCTAACTTAGAAAAAGATTATCTTCGTTTATCCCAGTTGGATATCATACCCGGAAGATTTGTCAATTATGATGATTTTTTTGAATATGATATCATGTCCTTTCTTCGAACCTGTGGATTATATAACATGTTCTCTTCAGAAGTTAAAACTGAATATTATCCCTTTCTCATTTATCTCTTCTACACACATTTAAATTATGAAGATAATGAGAATGCATCTTACCTTGAATCCAATGTTAAGGGTGTCTATTTTAAGCTTACCATCAAACAAATTGGTCGTATCTTGTCAATACCATATACTGGCCTTACCCTTGATGAGATTGTCATGGATGATGATGATATCTTGAATCAGATTTTTCTTCCCGGTCACCATCTACCTATGGCTAACAACAAGCTTAAACCAATTCCTCGTTTGATTGGTCGAATTCTTTCTTATAATATTTGCCCTAAGACTGGTAGTTTTAACTACTTTTCCAAGGAATTATCATCGTGTGTCTATGCTATCATGGCTGGACATGATGTTAATTGGGCAAAAATCATGTTTGACACCATGGTCAAAAATCATTCTTCATTTCTACCATATGGCGCCTTTCTTACTCCCATATTTCGACAACATCATGTTGATCTTGATTCTGAAAACACTGTTGTCACGAATTTTCGAACTTTTTGATCGTGCTGCCATACATAGGATGAAACTTCCTGACTTTCCTTCTGATGAACCTCAACAACCATCTTCTTCTCAACAACCACCTCCACCAAGTCCTTCCCGTGGTCCATCTACATCTTCTCAACCCGATCCTCCACCAACTCAACAAAATCCATATACCGATGCTTTCTACAATTCTCTGTCTGCCCAGATAGCATCCCTTCAATCTACTCAACAAGATTTGTTGAATTCTCAACAAGAGTTGTTGACTTCTCACTCCAGAATTCTTGAGAACCAATCCATGATGATGGATAGGCTGCAATCTATTGAGTCTACTCAGACTACCCTTATCAGACTTATCAATATTGGTTCCCGTCAACCTCCACCTCCTCCCGGATCCGAAGATTAAAGCTGTTGGTGTTGGCGTATTTTTTTATGTTATTTGCTTTTTGAAGCACTCTTCTGTATTTTCAGTTTTTAGACCTATGTATCCTCTCTTTTTGTTAATGACAAAGGGGGAGAAGTTTGTTATGTTGGTTTATGTAAAACTTTGTTATGGTTTATTTATGTAAAACTTTGTTATGGTTTATGTATGTAAAACTTTGTTATGGTTTATGTATGTAAAACTTTGTTATGGTTTATGTATGTAAAACTCTGTTATGTTATGTGAGTTGTTATTTTTTTTTGGATATGTGTTCATATCTGTGTATCTGTGTCATAATCTGCGATATTCTGCATGTTGTGCATAATGTGACAAATTCTGTGTATATATGTTATGTATACTAACATACAATCATGCAGGTGCAACCTAACAACTTCTGCAGGGACAAAATTTTTTTTAAAAGGTGCAACCTAACAACTTCTGCAGGGACAAAATTTTTTTTAACTTAGTTACTGCAGGGAAGTTTTGTTGCAGGGGGAGCCATCATAGACATTTGTTGTCATCATCAAAAAGGGGGAGAATGTTGGAACCTAATATGTTCAAGATGATTGAAGCCTCTCCACTTACAAGATTTTGATGATTGACGAACACGACTACTACATGATGATTGCTCTACCTCAGATGGAGTCTACTGAAGCATTTGGGTGTTTGTGGAAGTTGTTGTGTAAAGTTAGAATCATATGTAATAGCCTTGATAACTTACACACCAAAATAACCTTTCCTAGTCGACTTATACCTTTCACCTAGTCGACTACCCCAATGTAGTCGACTTGCTAAATAGCCCTAGTCGACTAGTCCACTTAGAACAAAAACCTTTACTCTCTGTTTGGACTCTGTGAGTCAATTAGTCGACTTATCATTCCTATCTAGTCGACTAACAGATACTCTAGTCGACTAACTCTATTTTCAAGTCGACTAATAAACTCTCTGTTTCTTTTCTGAAACAATATTAGTCGACTACCATTTTTCATCAAGTCGACTAATCCAAGTTTCAAGTCGACTACAAAGTAGTTACAGTCGACTTAAATCAGTTTTTTCCAGAAACCTGTATCTCCAACAGACACTTTCCTAGTCGACTCATAGACTTACCTAGTCGACTAATAAGTGAACTTTTGCCTAGCCTAGTCGACTAATCCAGTTTCCTAGTCGACTATAGCAGTTTCTGACTGTTGGACAGTTATTCTTATCTGATCCATTTTGAAACGTTTTCCAACGTTTATTTTGTCTGAAATGGTGTCATAACTTCCCCAACTGACCCTAGTCTACATCTATAAATAGGGAAGTTATACCTAAGGCAAATTACTAAGTTTTTCAATCAGATTTCCAAAAGCCAAAATAATTCCAGATTTCTGAAAACTGAAACTCCAACTTCTTTCTTCACCAAAAGCCATCTCCTCTTTGTGAAGAACTCTGAAGTAAACCTTCCTATACAGAACCTTGTCCACTACAAATCCTTATCAAGGCTATAGGAAGATATTGTTTTCATTTCAAAGAAGTTTGTACAAGGATTCTTCTTGGGTGTAGAAGATTGTACAAGGTTTGTTCTCTTGGTTGAAGAGAAGTTGTGCACGTTGGCGAAGGGTGTTTGCCAAGTGGTGCACAAGGTACTTGCTGTAGGGTGTACACAAGGAAAGTAAGGGAAAATCTCAAGCATTTGGCTTGGGGACTGGATGTAGGTCACAAGGACCGAACCAGGATAACTCTCCACTGTTTGCGATTGTTATTTTCTGTGATTATCTTTTTAATTGCTTTAATTTCTTTAAAGTTCAATTAACACTATTCACCCCCCCTCTAGTGTTGTTTTGCTTGTTATATAGATCCTACATGGGGGTGTGATTAGTCTACAATTTTGCATTATTATGTCGCATTCTCTCACTGCTTTATGAATAAATTGTCGATCTAAACCGTGTTTTGGTCTTTATTGCAGGTAAATCCAAAGTCCAAGGGCAAAGATGGAATAAGAGCTTAATGAAACCCAATTAATGGTAATTAATCCCGCATTACTTGGAGGCCAAGCAAAGGATTCTCTAGAAGATGCATTGAACCTAGACTCCTGCGCTTGTCAGACGAATATTCGGGTGCAAATACCAGAAACGGGATATACCCTGACAATTCTCGCAGCCAGAGGAACAAACTGACGAAATACAGGGACCTGTCTCCCTGCTATTGCCGCGAAAACGTGGCAATAGCCGCGTTTCCGCGGGAATAGTAAGGAGCCACCTCGTCTTCTGGAAGGATCTTTCGCCTATAAAAGCCCCTGCAGAGAGCCAAACCAGAGCAGTTTTCGTTTTTAGGAGTAGGTGCAGATTTTAGGAGTAGTGTAGGTGAGTGTTCTTCATTTCTTATATTTTCATTTCTTTTTAGATCATTGTAGTAGGGCTGAGTGATTTCAAGAGAGAGAAAGCAAGGGATTGATGTAATAGAGAGTGACACTCTATGTAAAGATGCCTCCTTTCTCTTCCAATGTAATCTCCTTCACCTTCTACATGATTTCTTGCTAGTTTTTCTTCTCATGACAATCTAACTACTAACCACTAACCATCTAACCACTTACTTGATAATCCACATGAATCGGGTTGCCTCTACAAGGCCTTGTTCTTGCAAGAGCCATTGATGGCCAAAGATGATGGGTTCTAACATCTAACTTGCTAACCAAGCTAACTCTCTTTTATTTCATGCTCTTTTATTTCATGCTAGTAGTGTAATGAGTGATGCTTGTATTAGCTTGTTCTTGATGCAATGTTTTGAATGTTATGAACCATCCATGAGCCATGCTTTGTATCGTCTCTTTGAAGCCAAGGATTGTGATGGCCGAGGATCAAAATGTGAGGCAACTATCTCGAAGAGGTTAGCATGGTTAGTGGAGCACTTAGTAGTTAGTAGCCATGAGTTTTTTTTTTTTTTGTTTTAGAAACAATTTCCAAGCTTCTTTTACTATTTGTCTATCGATGTTTTCACCATCCTCTTAGTTTACCTTTGTTCCATCTTCTTTTCTATTTGTTTTCCAAACCACACTTCACTTTTGTTTTTCTTATCGACGTTTTCATCGCTCTCCTCACCTACCACTTTCTGGATTTCCTTTTCTTTTCCTTTCATTTTCTTTTTCATTCTTTTAACAAAGAAGAAGTGTTAACAACTGACGTGACTAGAGACTGTTAATGCTTCTATCGCCTCCGTTTCCTGTGGATACAACCCGTTGAGCCAATGCTATAACGGAAGTATCGAGGGTACATTAGCACAGTCGAACTTTTACATCGATTTTACATAAAACACACTTTTGAGTGCTAGTTTCCCCGTCGATCAAGGGAGCGCTGACTCCCTACCTCCTATTACATTCCTAAATGGGTATAATATAGGACCCACCTCATGTTTGCCTAGCGACAGATTCCGAGTCAGCACCAGAACATCCTGGGCCGTGGTCCTGGGTATGTACGTGACCCCACTGTAAATATAACCCATTGTTTCATCATTAGTTTTCAATAACAACCTCGGCTTACTCATATATGGATGTATGTGTGTTTGGACACTAAGGCACATACGTACATATATGAGTACGATGAGTAATAATCAAGATGCTAATTAATAATTTGTCATGCTGTTTTGTAATTCGGATTGTATATATTTAGATTACGATAACATGAGATATAAGGTATATATATGGGTTTCTTTGTTTGGATTATTCCTTCGACATACTTATCTCTTGAAACCGTAATCTGGGTTGTAATGTTGGTTTTGTCGTATTTGCTTTCATTAGATTTTTATTCAGATTTTCAGTTTTACTACTACTATTATTATATTATATATTCTTGCTTTATCACCTGTGTACTACTCCACTGATCTCCTGCTATTACCTTATTGTACACAATCTGTCTCTTGCCTGATTTTACACTTGTACTACTGTACCTCCTGACTTACTTACTCTTGGTTTATACGGATACTTAGTTACCGTGTAATTACTGCTTTCAGATGATTCATACTGTTCTCTTTAGCTATTATTGTGGACAGCTCAGGTTGTGCGTACTCAGTTAATGGAAACATGAGGTATATGGTATATAGATGAGGGTTTCCTTGTCTGAATTATCCTCTCGAGGATCAATCTCATGAATCTATCTACTGAGCCCCTACAGCTGATTTTATCACTTCTGTACATCTCATTACCTGATGCTTCTTTTATGTTCATGTGTGCTTGTACTCACAACACAGTTTTTAATACATGCATTTTGATTCAGATTTATCGATACACGTGTGCATATCTATGCACGCTGATCGGGAGAAAATCGCGCACAAAAAGTATATGTTTTGAAGTTAAGATTTAAAGTGTGTGCTTTGGCTTCCTCGATACTTCCGTTATAGCATAGAGGCTAAAACGAGTCGAATCCAAAGGGACGGGAGGCGATAAAAGCTTTACCGGTTGATTCACGTGTGTGCTAAAAGTTCTTCAATGTTTAAAAGAATGAAAAGAAAAGAAAATAAAGAATGAAAAGAGAGGTATGATGAAACACGAAGAAGTAGAAAACATAAAAGATTAAATATTTGTGCTTTTGAAATATTTTTAAAACAAAGTGAAAAAGAAAGAAAATCTATGGCTACTAACTACTAATGACTCCACTAACATGCTAACCTATTAGTGATAGTTGTCTCACATGTATCATTAGCAATCGCTAGTCTTGGTTCAAGAGCATTTCAAAGCATGATCCATATGTAACTCATTACATCCTAACTCAACAAAACAAGTGCAAGCTACACTTAAACTATCAAAACTAAAAGTAAGCATGGAGTAAAGTAATGTTAGCTTGTTAGAGAGTTAAGAAGTTAGAGTGTTAGATCCATCATCATGAGTGTGTGCGCCGGAAAGAAGAAGAGACAGTGATGGGTGTAAAGATTTCCTTGAATCAAATGAAACTATTACAACCAGACTTTTCCTTCCAGTTACAAGGGAGGGAGGATGTTGAGTCTTGAATCCCCCCTTTGTTTAAGGCTGGGTTCTTCGTGTGGCGATGGAGAGTGAGTCTTGTTCTCCGTTGATCAGATGACCGTTGGGACCGTCGGGGGATCTTCTCTCTGGGTGGTAGAAAGAGTAACACAGCTCTGTCTACCAAAACTCTCAAAGAGAAGGTAGGCGAAGAGCAGCTCGTACGCAGCAAGCTTGACGAAGAGTCTTCTCTCTCTCTTTGTTGATGATCTCCTCTTTGATGCCTGATCCTTCTTTTTTTTTTTACCGCCCCCCTCTTCTCTGATTGCCTCGACCTCATAGCAAATGAGGCTATTTATAGAGGTCCTAGGGGGTGAACGTGCCCCCTGAAAACGCTCCACAATGAGGGGCCACTTCCCGCTACTTGTGCGGTGACTGGCCCCGTAATCCGGGTGGTTACAACTGAGGCGCGGGTTTAGACCCACGCGCCTTGTTGCTGAGACGCGGGTGTCGAGCCAACGCGCCTTGATGCTGAGACGCGGGTGTCGAGCCAACGCGCCTTGATGCTGAGACGCGGGTGTCGAGCCAACACGCCTTGATGCTGAGACGCGGGTGTCGAGCCAATGCGCCTTGATGCTGAGACGCGGGTGTCGAGCCAACGCGTCTAGAACTTGAGACTCTGCTTTTATTGGCTTGTGTTTTAGTGACTTTTAGACAGCCTACAGAACCCCTCTAAAGTTTTCGATATTCCGCAGTTAACTGGAACGGATTTCGAAATACTTTGGACTCTAGCTGAATTCACCTTCATGACTGGACTGTTGATGCTCGGGTTCGATCTTATCTGGAGTTGGTCTTCATGAGTGTACTGTTGAACTCTTTGAAGCCACCAGAGTTGATCGTGTCGAGTGTCTAGATACACAGTCTAAACCTCCCCGATTGCTTTTTAAGTCTATCGTGGGTGTGCTTTAAGTCAAGAGTGGTTGGTCTTCTGCTTGTGCCAGTGTACTGTTGAACTGATTTGCAGAAGCAGGAGGCCGAATGCAGGTTCCTTTTGAAAAGCAGAGATGGTACTACTTTAAAGACGCGACTTCCATAGGGTGCGAAAACGCGACTGATCTTCCATAAGGCAGACGCGATGTTAGGCCCGCTTGGACAGACGCGGACTTAGGAAAGACGCACCTCTAATAAAGACGCGATTTTCTGAGCGCAACGCGACTTTCTGGGCGCATTTATGGTGGTGCTGACGGGGCACGACCATCGAAGAGGCGTGTTCGTAGGGTGCGAATCTGTGCCATGTCATGATTGCGCTGCCAGTTGGCCTGGGGGAACCGGTGGGATTTCACCTTTTGGCGCGCGGGTCATGATTGCGCTGCCAGTTGGCCTGGGGAACCGGCGGGATTTTCACCTTTTGGCGCGCGGGCTTCCCGGTTCATTAAATGAACTGCTCCACGTATCGAATGATGACTCGCTGCGGAGCCGTGGCGCATGATCTTCCCTGTTCAAAAATGATTTGATGCCACGCGTCAAGCGGCGATTCGCTGCAGAATTTATCGGGCCACACGCCGCGTATCTTCGCGAATCCTTGTGCCTATAAAAGGCAACAGTTAGAGAGAGATCTCTTCTTCTCCGAACGCACTTGCTTAGAGAATTAAGAAAGAGAATTTTTCTTCTCTATTCATCTCTTGAACTATTCAACTCCGTTACTGAATTTTGAACGGTTCATCTCCATTACTGGATTTTCGAACTAGCGATGGCACCAAGACCAAGCCAACCGCATCGTCCTCAAAGGCGACCGTCGCCGAGGCCCAAAGGGGCGCTTCCTCTGCGCAGGGCGTTGTTTTCTGAGGTAAAATGCCATTTAGGTTAAACTTCACCATTACTGGAAGTTTGAGGAACCCTAAAAGACATCTTTTTGGAGGAGAACCATCAACACAGGATATGAACCGATTTGATTCTCAGACGCAGTCTCAGACGCAGTCTTTGAGTTGATAACCAAGGCGCGGGTTTGACTTCCTGGTGCCAGTGGGCTCTGCACTTCGGATCCTTCACTTAGAATATTTCTAATTGTGAAGGGTTCGGACGCGGTCTTGGTTTGTAGAACGCGGATTTGATCCTTGCGTTCTGTGCCATCAGCTGCCGATTTTGATGAATCTGGCACCTGAGTCCAAGCACTTAGAATTAGAAATTTTTGTAAGTCTTGGTTTGCAGAACGCGGATCTGATCCTTGCGTTTCTTTCACCTTGACGCGGATTTGCAGGTTTGGACGCGGATTTGATAATTCCTGCGTCCAGTATCTCTTCTGCGTTTGAACTGCAGACACTTGGTATTTTTTTCTTCTTATTTCGGATAAGATGTCTGATCAAGTGCCTTTTTCTTTTGCAGTACCACACCCTACTGCCCTACTCGCCAAGAATCGCTATTTTGGACATGTAGGAGGTGCCGACCATAATTTGACCTTTGTGCTGCAAAGGACTGTACCTGTGACTGCTGACCGGTCGCAGGAGCGCAAGAAAAGGCTTTCTGATGTTGACAGGACAACCCTTCGGGCGCTTATGACTGATGCAGTATTCCAAACGGATGCTCACGTCAAGCTAGAGAAGCCTGCCTTCTTCTTCGGAGATCGTATTGGCGATGGCGGCTATTCCATGTATGATGAAAATTATAGATGGCTCCGTCAGATAAGGGATAGAAGATTCTTTCTTCCAGACATGGAGAGGATGTTCCCGCTGTCTTACCTCCAGCACATGTCCGTCTCGCGGAAGATGAAATGGGACGTTTCCCGCTATGTCCCTGAGGTTACCCTCGGTGACTTGGGCTCCCAGAAGGTATACCGTCATGACAGTCATGATAGGGCGGTTCTCGGCCTGTTCCCCGGGTCGCGCAAGTCTGATCTCCCAGTCGGGGAGATACCAAAACTCGGCACTACTTTCCTCAACTCGTTCATGCAAGTAGAGGGTGATTATCCGGTCGAGTTTCGCACGCCCGGATGGGTTCATACCACTGAGAAGTATTGGTGGTACAGGATGGTGAGCTTCGTCCTTGCCAATCTTGGAGATCTGCTGGAGCATGTGGGGCTGTATCCAGCAGTCAGGGCCGTGCAGTGGAGAATCCAGCCGAGTTCTCAGAACTTCTTCGGGATCCTGGAGCGTTACAATCCTTTGACGGGGACATTCTTCACCCCGGTCGGAGAGATGGGCCTTGCCTTGCACGAGTTGCATGAGGTCTCGGGGCTGGCAACAGGGGATTCTCCTTATGAGGAATATATCCCAACCACCGAGGAGCTCAACCTTATGAAGAAAAGGTCTCCTCAAATGTACGAGACTTATTGGGAAGTGTTATGCCACTTCCATATTTGCGGCCAGCTAACCACTTTGAGGTCGGGAGGAGTCAAGCAGCTGTCTTGGGCTAGCTACTTGTTTAACGGTGTCAACAAGAAAGACCATCCGGTCACCCGACTGGTTCCCAGCTCCGACGAGGAAATTGAAGACAGGATCACCCAGGCTCCTGAAGGCTTCTACACCACAGTTTCGAACGAGTACGGTTTCGAACCTGATATGGTTTTCGAAAGCTTTCATAATGAAGCCCGGATTCCAATTTCCGATCGAGCACTGTTGGCGGGCTTCTTGATGCTGTGGTTGAAGTGCTGTGTGGTGCCCACGCTGCCACACGAAGTCATTGTCGCCGATGTAGTGTATCCGGCGGTGCTCCTGGCCTATGGTAGACCCGTAGCCCTTCTACCGGCCATGGCGGCTGGCATTCAGAGCGGGTTGCGGGCGTTAACCCACAGCTTCTGTGAGGCGGGAAAGGCTGTCGACTCCCAGGGGAAGCCAATCGTTGATGCAGAGGGGAAGCCGACGGTGAAACGCCCCAACCCTCAGGTCGAGCTGCCATACACATACCTGATGGCTTGGTATGTGATGCACTGTCCCTCCTTGATGACGCCGGTGCCCTGGAGTGAGGGTTTTGTCCCTTTCGTGCAGCGGTTGGAGAGTTCGGACTGGCGTAATTCTTACATATATTACGTCCGGAAATGCATTTCAGATGCTACGAACTACCAGCTGAACCGCTGCTTCCCCGAGATCCCTGGTGCATCTTTCAGGGATCTATTTATTGATTCTGCGGGCCCAGATGACTTCACGAAGCTGTCCGCGGGAGTCTTCTGGTGGTTGGTCAATATCCGGCCCGGGTATGTGCTCTTCCGGCAAGGGACTTCATGCACGATCGAGCCGTATATGCCGAGTCGTTTTGCCCGTCAGTTCGGCTATGATCAACTCTACGTTGGCAATCCCAATGCCCAACTCGCCTTCGACGGGAATTTGTTCGAAGGTGCTCGGGCTTGGTATTACAGCGTGGCCGGAGGGACGGAAGCAACTTTCCGCTTGCCTATCGAGGGGCCAAAATGCCGTATAAGCTTCAGCTTCTGCACCTGGTACTTCCAGGTCAACCAGACACCATACTTTGTTCCGGAGTATTCATGCATTGAGAGTATCAATGCAAATCTCGAAGCAAAGTCGGGGTCCGGGAAAAGCTCGCGAGGTGTTGAGCAGTATCTGAAGGCTCTGAGGGAGGTCGGGAGAAGGTCAAGGGAGGAGCCGCGAGCAACAAGGGCGGAGTCGCGACCAACAAGTGCGGAGCCTCGACCAACTAGGGCGGAGCCGCGACCAGCCAGGGCTCGACAGGCGGTGGGCAAGCGTCGTCAAGGCTCTACTTCCACTACTGAGCCTGCCCAAAAGAAGGTTCGGAGAGGCTTGACGGCGGCAGTTTCTCGATCCGCGGACATCCCTTCTGGTGTTGGGGAGCCGGGGGAGGAAGAGGTGGACAAGGATGACACTCCCTTAGTCCATGCCCACATGTTACACCGCAGGAGCCTCAGGATTGCAGAGGAAGGGGAGCCTGCGGACAGGCCCACCGCCACTGACGAGACCGAGGAGCTCGAGGTCGATATAATGACCGGAGGCGATGTTGAGATTCCGGGGATCTCAGTTCAGCCCGAGTCTTCCTCAGCTCAGAGGAGGGATGAGGCACCACAGCCTGGGTCTCCCTCTGTCTTCATTTCCAGTCCTCGGATGGTTGACCCCAGTCCTACCACTGGGGTGTTTAGAGGCAAGGCTCCGGCTACCGAGGTCACTCACGTTGAACTGTCGTCTTCCTCATCCGATACGGAAAGCGACTTTGAGGACGAGATCGACTATGGTGACGAACCTGCTCCTCCTGATCCGAGCAAATTCTCACATATCTCGGAGGAGGAAATACATGGGTGTGAGCTGGTGACGACGTCACCACCAGCGGTTGCTCCTGCTGAAGGTACTCTTTTCACCTTCTGACCTGATCTCCCTTTTCATTTTGAAGAGGAGGCCTTAACATTCTCCTTTTATGTTGCAGGATTGGCTGAGGACACCGAGGCTGCAACCTCCTCGCGTATCGAGGAGATGGTGCAAGAGTTGACCCAACCGGAGGGAGTCGAGACTCTAGCCGCCGGGATGCCTCCAGAGGAGGCAACAACTGAAACCGGGGAGACTTCCACTCCGCGGGCTAATGAGGCAACCACTGAAGCCAGGGAGGCTTCTACTTTGCAGGGTTCGATGCCTCCAGAGAAGGCAACGACTGAAATCGGGGAGACTTCCACTCCGCGGGATGATGAGGCAACCACTGAAGCCAGGGAGGCTTCTACTCTGCAGGGTTCGCCCAAAGATTCGACATTTCTGGACCTCCAGCTTGGTAAGAAAGTTTTGATGTCTTGACTGTTCCTCTCTTCACCATTATGGCTAATGTTGAAATAATTTGCAGAGAGAACTGAGGGGGCCCAGGTAGAGAGTCTGGCGATCAGTGTCCCTCCAGAAGGCCATACGGCTCAAGCCTCCGCTGAGGTTTTTGAGGAGGCCGAGGTTACTACCCTGTCGTCAGCTGTGGCGGTTCCTGCAGAGGTGGTACCCCCAGAAGTGCCATTGACTGCTCTTGTTCCTTCCATATCCGTGGTCAGCCCGACTCTTGCGCCAACAAGGGGATCGGGGAGCACTTCGGATGATGATATCATGGAGCTTTTGACACGCCAGGCGGTGCAGCAGTTCCTTAGCTCGATGCGAACATGCATCGACTTCGTCCTGACTAGGGGTAGCTCCCTTGAGTTCGCCCAGATGTTTCTCGGGAACCAGGTCGAGAACATCAAATTGGCCGGAGGCCCTTCGCTAGCTCAGGCAAGTCAGCTGCTGGTGGATCAGCTAGGACAGCACCTGAGGGAGCTTCGATCCCTGGAGGACGATGCCGATTCATCTCATGAAGCCCAAGAAGCGCTGAATAGGCTCCTTGTCGCTCAAGAGCAGGAGCGAAAAGAGGTGGAGGAAAAGATAGCCGATAACACTCGCCTTCTTGAACGTGTCCAGGCTGATCACCAAAGGCTGGCGATTGAGTCCGAGGAGTCAGAGACGATCATACAGGCTGCAAAGCAGGCTATACTTGACTCTCGGGCTGTTATAGCCAGAGCTGAGGCCATGATCGTCTTCAACGAACAGAGGCTTGCTACCTCTGAAAAGAGGTTAGCGGAGTTAGAGGTTGCCAAGGCGCAAGCTGAAGCGGACCTCTCTGTTCGTTCGTCCGAGCTGGAATCCCTCCGAGTGCAAGCGCAGGGATTTTTGTCTGAAACGGATCTGCGGGCTCGAGCTCTAATGGAGGTTGAGAAGGCGCGCCAACATAAGATACATCGCCTTAGAGAGCAAATCCGTTCTTTGGCGGAGCAGGACTTGTAGCCTTTTCTTTTTTTCTTTTCTTTTTTTTTTTTAGAAAAGGACACTCTGTTCACTAAGAGTGTTTTGTATTAACTTTTATCATTTTTGATATAATGAAAGTCTTTGAAGTTTTTTGGTTCCACCTCCTTTGCTGCCTTGCTGTAGATGAATTCGACCTTTTGATCACAATCTTTGATTAACTGACTGTGAATGCTGAACTTAGGTGAGACTAAGTTCTTTAAATGAAACGCGGCGTTCGACCCATAGGACCTTAGGCAGGACTAAGCCCTTTTGACGAGACGCGGCATTGGTTCATAGGGACTTAGGTGGAACTAAGTCCTTTTGATGAGACGCAGCGTCAATCCATAGGGAGACGCGGTCATCAGTTCATAAGAACTCAGATAAAACTAAGTCCTTTTTGATGAGACGCGACATTGATCCATGGGGACAAACGCGGCTTTGAGCAACGCGAATTTGTCCTGTCAATGAAGACGCGACTTGAGCGGATGCGAGGGACACAGCCTTGTGTATTTTTCACTAATCTCAGAATGGACTAAGTGCTTTCCCTTAGAAAGGGCCCCGTTTGCTGAAGGGACGCGACTTTGAGTCACGCGGACGTTCCTTTAAAACGCGGGTGAACGCCTTCCAATTTGAGAAAGGGGACGCGGATTCTTGGACGCGGCTTTCCCATCTGCGTTTAATGAGACCGGACGCGGCTTTCCCATCTGCGTTTAATGCAGCCTGACTTAAAGATTTTACGAGATCTTTGACCGTCAAGTCTTCGCTGATGATTGAACGTCAAGTCTTCGCTGACGATTGGGAAACCGGGTCATCCGTTGTTTCCCGAAGCAGTTGTCCACGCGTCGGTTTTTCATTGGACTTGGGCGTTAATGCCCTTTAATGCAAAACCGGCGCTGACGGTTTGAGATCAGCGCCTGCGACGCTTCCCGAAGCGACGTTCCACGCGTCAGCCTCCCATTGGGCTTTGACGGTCGTGCGGTCATTAAGGCCGGCGGTTTTAATTAATGAACCATTAATGACCGTTATCAGGGTTGCCTATAAATAGGACTCACCCCCTCTCTTTAACAGCGGCTGCTTAGACCGTGCTCTGTTTGAGAGCGAGTACTCTGAGGGACTCTGCCTTCTTCCTTCAAGGACCCTATCAGGGGTTTGCCTCCATGGATGAAGGTGCCTCTGTGGATGAAGATGACCCAGAGCTTTCATGCTTCTGTTTGGTCTCTTCAATGGATTACCACTGTCAAGTGATTTCAATGGCAGGAAGCGTCTCTTTGAGCACTTTTTACGTCCGCGTCTCAACGCAGATAGTTCAACTCTTAACAGAGGCTTCTGCGGGTATGCCATGCCCACTTACCATGACATTTTAGATCCAACCAAGTTTGCATTTTAGTATACCTCTCAAAGAGATATCATCTGGACCTTCTTGTGAAGTCGTGGTTGGTGCATTCCTTCTGGAATTTGCGCCCTCGACTTGAATTTCCCTAGATGCGAGTACAGAAGTTTTGGTACTTGGCCGCGGCTTTACTCATGAAGCTCGCGTTTTAAGGCCACTGACTTGGATGAATTCCAACTCGGGTTGAAGGCTTCAGACCCGGATCTTGCAACTCCTGTTCCCCCAACAGAGAGATGGCAATTTTCGGCGTCTGATTCTCTGCGCACCTTGTATCTTAGACGCGGATGTGGAGTTAAGTCGCGTTTGCATTCTGTGTGTATCACAGTCTCGCTCGCGTCTGTTTTTATTGTCGCAGGAATTTGGCTCGCTGCGCGGATTATTTCCGCGTCTGCGGTCTTTGAAAATAGCCGCGTCTGTGACTTAGTTTTCTTCTGTTGAAGTGTACTAAGCTCTAATTGTCTGATTCCCTGTTTGCTTTTTTGCAGGTAGGCTTGGTCATTCTTCTTCATGTTCGCCAAGTCCGTGGGAGAATATATCGGACGGCGAACTTGTTCGATGTTCGTCCACAAGGGAATATATTATGGTCCTCGTCGTCCACAAGGGAATATATTATGTCCCTGACGAGGACTCGACTCTCGCCAAGGTCTCTTCAGATCCACTGCACCAATCATGCGTGCTGGCAAGAGATGGTCAGGGTAAGTATGGCGGCGAGGAGGTTACGGTGGACACGGCGGCAGATAGGATCCTCTTCCTCTCCCATTCCAGAAGTGACATCGAGGACTTTCCATGTCTGCTGGATGGCCTGCTGGGGAAAGAGATGCTCATGAACGAAGGGTTGCAGGACTTTCTGCTGCCACCGGACCTCAAGAACACCATTGCTCTTAGCTTAGTCAGCTAGGGCTCTTTCGATGTTTACATCATGCACCATCCTGTACTTGGAATCAGATGCGGCTTCAAGGAGTGAGTGCAACCTCTGAGAGAGAGAGGGACTTCTTTGTACTCCTTAATTGTAACACTCCATCTTATTGTAAGAAAGCGTTTTGACTGTAACACTCAATCTTATTGTATAAGAGAGCGTTTTAACTGTAGCACTCAATCTTATTGTATAAGAGAGCGTTTTTTTGTATCACTTTCATATGCCTGGAAATAAATAAAAGTGACACTTCTCTTTTTGCCTCTTTCATTGTCCTGAACTTTTTGTCTTCAGTTAGACGCATAGAAGCAAAGAGTCTTTGACTTTGTCAAAATTATGATGGTAATTTTAATAAGTCAAACTTTGCGTGGAGAAAGATCCTATTTCAGGAACTCTCATGATACTGTCAGAGGTGTAATATTAACTTGACAGAGATGAAATTTTTTATGGACCTGCCACTTTATAAGAGAAAGTGACAAGTAGAATTGGTACCCCCAGGGAGGGTGAACTTTTATCAAGTGTTTGGGATTAACTTGATTGAGCTCAACTGGGGATTTGATGGAAACACTGTTGATGGTGTAGTTTAACCTAACAATGTTTTTAGGTAGACTTGTTATTCTGTTGAAGAGAATAACAAGTGGGACTAGACTCGTGGGTAATCTAGGAAAGTTTGTTACCGTCAGAGGTGTGATATTAACTTAACGGGTTGAAAGTGGTCTTGTCAGAAGTGTAATGTTAACTTGACAAGGATGTGAGTCAGAGGTGTGATATTAACTTAACTCAGAAGTGTCACTGTCATAGGTGTAATGTTTAACTTGACAGTGAGGGTAATGCTAGAGGTGTAATGTTGAACTTAGCATTGGTCATCTCGGCTTGCATAAGGAAGTCCGAGGGAAAGTCATGGCCATAGGTGTATTGTTGAACTTAGCAATGACTTGGATGCTAGAGGTGTGGTGTTAACTTAGCATCATCTATTTCAGCCTCGGTGTGGAAGTCTGAAGAAAAGTGACTGTCAGAGGTGTAATATTAAACCTGGCAGAAACTTGATTACTGTTTAGAGGTGTGGTGTTAAACTTTAACAGTAATTTGTCAGAGGTGTGATATTAACTTGACAAAGATTGACTCATGATAAGAGTAATTTGAGGGCCTGTCATTCTATTGGTGAGAATTGACAAGTGAAAATTTGAAGTGCCAGAGGTATAGTGTTAACTTGGCAAATTTGAAAGTTCGATACTCCGTGTAGAGTTGACAAACAAAATTTGTACTCGACAAGGAATATTAAAAGTTTCCATTACCAGAGGTATAGTGTTAACTTAGTAATGGCTGTATTTTGTAGACCTACCATTCTGTATATGAGAATTGGTAAGGGATTTTGGAGGAAGGAGTGGAGCCAAGTCCACTCAGATTTTTAGCAAACCCTCAGCTGTCAACGGATTTGAGGTGCCTTTACCAACTACCGTTTGAGTTGGGCTAGCCATGCTATTTCCCTCAGCATGATGAGTTATCGAAGACTTATGTTGGGCTTAGAAGCCAACATTTTCTTCTATCCTTAGCCGTCGGGGGCGTCGGATGTTATAATGAAGAAATTCTTCTTACTTTGATCAGAGGTGTACTTTTAACTTGATCAGCGGGAGAATACCATCTAAGGATAGTATTTCTTCAGGAACCTGCCATTGATCGGCATCATGAGTGTATCGCCATTCGAGGTTATGAGGCGATATGACCCATTTGAGTAGACTGACTCTACTACAAATGGTCCTTTCCATTTGGGTTGGAATTTTCCTTTTGTCTTGTGTGTCATTACCATGGGTCTTCTGACGGCTAAGACAAGATCGCCTTTCTTGAAGGTTCGCGCTTTAACTTTCTTGTTGAAGGCTCTGGTAATTCGAGCTTGGTAGAGCTCGATTTGCTGTTGGGCCTGCAGACGTTTATCATCTAAGCCTCCAGTTCCTGGAGTCGCTGTCGATGCTTTTCCTCTGTTGTCATCTCCGCTGTCAAGGCGACGCGTAGAGATGGAATTTGGATCTCTAGTGGGAGCACGGCTTCACACCCATAGACCAAAGAAAATGGCGTAGCTTTAGTTGGGGTTCGCACAGTTGTGCGGTAAGCCCATAAGCATTCACCCAACTTGTCGTCCCAGTCTCGTTGACTTTTCGAGACGAACTTTTTGAGAAGCTTGCCAATAGTCTTGTTGAAAGCTTCTGCGAGGCCATTAGCGGCAGGATAGTATGCCGTTGAGGACACACTCTGGATTCTGAACTTAGCGCAGAATCTCTGGAAAGCCTGGCTGATGAACTGAGGCCCATTGTCATGGACAATTCACCGAGGTACACCGAAACGGTAAATAACGGTGTGTTTCACGAACTTGATCACGTTCGACGACTTGACTTCCTTCAAGGGAATGGCCTCAGCCCACTTAGAGAAGTAATCGATTATTGTCAAAATAAACCGATGTCCTTTTGATGATGGTGGGCTGATAGGACCAACCACGTCCATGCCCCACATTTCAAATGGCCAGGTAGAGGCCGTAGAGTGGAGGTACCCTGGTGCTTGATGGATGAAATCGTCGTGCACTTGGCAGGCGTGACATCTCTTGGCATAAGTGACGGCATCGGCAATCATCTTGGGCCAGTAGTAACCCAATCTTTGGAGTCGATGTGCCAGTTTTGGGCCAGGTTGATGGGCTCCACACATGCCGTCGTGGGCTTCTTTCAATACCTCTTGAGCCTCCTTTGGTGAGAGGCACCGGAGCAAGATCCCGTCATGCGATCGATGATACAATGTTCGCGTAATCGCATTATAATAGAATTTGGGGGCTTTCCTTCTAATGGCAGCCGCCTCTCTGGTGTCTTCAGGCAGAATGCCGTATAAGACGAAATCAATGTAGGGGAATCGCCAGTTTCTTTCGCGGTGACGACCTCCCGTTGACTCCTGATAGTCCTCGAGAGCATTTCTCGGGCAATACAGGTCGTGGCTGTAGACGAATATCTTCTCCATTGCTCCAGCTGGAAGAGCTAAGGAGGCAGCCAGGGATGCGAGTGCATCTGCGTGCGCATTTTGCCTGCGCGGTATATGGTCGATGTAGAAGCTTGTAAACCCCTCGGCCATGCGGATAGTCGCGTTGTAATAGGGTACTAAGTCTTCATGTCTGACTTCATACTCCCCGCGAACTTGGCTGACGATGAGCTTGGAGTCGCCGTATTCCTCGAGATTTTTAACGCCAATCTCATCGGCGAATTGCATCCCAATCAAAAGAGTGTTGTACTCCGTCACATTGTTGGAACAAGGCTCAGTTAATGAGACAGCTCGGGAAATCACATAATTTTGTGGGGATACGAGTACTACTCCTACCCCTGCTACTACGTGTCCCTTCGGGCTTGTTCTTGATGCACCGTCAAAGAAAAGTTGCCATACCTGACTTTCGAACGATGTCTGAGTCAGGCAGACTTCAGCAACTTCATCTGGGAGATCCTCGTAAACTTTGGCTGCCTCGGATCTGGGTGCTCAGCTAGGAAATCCGCGATTGCTTGTCCCTTAATGGCCTTTTGTGGTAAAAAGCGCATCTCATATTGGGAGAGCAATATGGCCCATTTTGCCAGTCGGCCATTTAGCGATGAAGGTTTAGTCATAAGTAACCTCAGGGGGTTGACTTTTGATATGACGTTTATAGTTTGGCCTACCAGATAGTGTCACATTTTCTGGATAGCGAACACCAGTGCCAAACATTCCTTCTCGATCGGGTTATACCGATGTTCAGCTCCGATCATTGTTCTACTCAGATAGTAGATTGCTTGCTCACGTCCTTGATCGTCATTCTGAGCTAGTAGAGCTCCAAAGAATGATCCATTGCTCGGACGTATACCAGGAAAGGCTTTCCGGATACCGGAGCTGCAAGGACTGGTGGTTGGGTGAGGTATTGTTTAATTTCCTCGAACGCTTGTTGGCAAGCGTCGTCCCAAATGAACGAGACACCCTTCTTCATTAGCTTAGTGAAGGGTTGGCATCTTTCGGAGAGGTTTGAGATGAACCTACGGATGTACGCCAATCGTCCTTGCAATCCCCTGAGTTCCTTGAGATTTCTCGGAGGTTGCATCTCCTGGATAGCGCGAACCTTTTCCGGGTCCAAGTGAATTCCGGTGGATGTTACAACAAATCCTAAGAATTTGCCACTGGCCACCCCCAGGAAGGACTTTGTGGGATTCATCTTCAATTGATGAGCCCGCATGATGTCGAAGACCACCTTCAGGTCCACTATGTGATCACCTTTAGTGCGGCTTTTTACCGCGATGTCATCAACATAACATTCCACCGTTTTGCGTATTTGCTGATGGAAAATGGCGTTCATGGCCCTTTGGTATGTTGCCCCTGCATTTTTCAGTCCAAAGGGCATGACGGTATAGCAATAAACCCCCAATGGTGTCCTAAGGAGGTGTGCTTTTCATCGTCAGGATACATTTTGATTTGATTGTATCCTGAGAATCCATCCATGAAGGACATTCGTTCGAATCCACAAGTATTGTCAATCATGACATCTGTGATTGGCAATGGGAATTCGTCTTTGGGACAAGCCTCGTTTAGATCACGGAAGTCGATGCAGATCCGGATCTTCCCGTTCTTCTTGGCAACTGGGACAATGTTGGCTACCCAGTCGGGATGCTGTTCTTCCCTGATGAAGCCAGAATCAATAAGTTTTCTGACTTCTGATTGAATTGCCTCCATTATTTCTGGATGGAACCGTCGCTGCTGTTGTTTGACAGGTTTCACGTCCGGATTGATGTTGAGGCGGTGCATAGCCACTTGAGGATCAAGTCCTGGCATGTCTTCATAATTCCAGGCGAAGACGTCTATATACTCTTGTACAAGAGATATTAGATCTTTCTTCTCTGAAGGTGACAGGTCGTCACTTATGAAGATGGGCTTAGGGTTAGCCTCATCTCCTAGGTTGATCTGAACAACCTTGTCTTCTGTGGGTGGCTCGCGCTGTTCAAAGCGGGTATCCCAAAGAGCATTTAAATGTTTGATCCAAGGATCTGTATCAGATTGGATCATTTCTTCATTTTCATCTTCCAGGTGGCTTGTCGAAACCATGTTCACTGAAAGTTCCTTGAAGATGTTGCCGACACTGACATCTGACTCCCAAGATGATGTGTCCGAAGAGTAATAGTTGCTCGACGATTCTTGAGAATCGGAGGCTGATGGGACCGGAGTTGATACATAGCCCAACCCCCGGCGTGTCCGATGATAATAATCGGGGGCCTTCCCCTTTGGCACAAAGGATTGAAGCAACGTCCTCCTTCCTTTGCCGAAGTTCAACCCGGGTTTGTTGGTCAGGTCGTACCCCATGCATCTCATTATTTTGAGCGCTTTTGGTTCGTAATGATCGAACTGAGGGGATTCTTCCTCGCCTTCTGATTCTTCGCGGGGCGTTGGTTCAGACGAGATTCGCCCAAAAAGAATTAGTTTTTGGCCTTTCCGTCTTGCTGGAACCATAAATATAGATTCTTGCGCATTACCATTGTCTTGGTATGTCTCGAAGGACGATTTCACTGGTACATGCAATGATGTTAAGGCACCCATTGCCGACCAGAGATCGTCATCTATATCAGTGCTAGTATCTGACGGTATTGAATCAGAAGCACACACAGAAAAATACGCAAAATCTAAATCTTCATTAATATACCAACCGCCTACATCATCGGTGGTATTATCGACATCGGGCTTATTAGTGCCCGTTACAAGTGGTTCTAACTCCCACAGGCACTCTTCTTTCTCAGGCTCAGTGTCAGCCTCATTACCAGAGTATGGCTCCTCTAGTTGTGGGGCTTCATCCGTCTCCACCGGATCTTGGTACAGCAAAGAGTCGGTGAAATAATTCTCGACCCCTTTGAACGGATACCTTTCGGCGATCAACGTCTGCACATTTCCACTCTCGTCAATGTACTTCATGACTTGGTGGAGAGTGGAGGGAACGATGGAGTTGCGGTGAATCCACGGTCGTCCCAGCAATAGATTATAGGAAGTGTCGGCGTCGATGATGTAGCATGTCACTTCCGACTTGAGGCTTCCAATCTGACACCTGAGCTTGATCTTCCCCATCGGACGGGTCTGGTTGGCATTGAACCCATAGATAGTCGTCTGGGTGGGGCTCAAACGATGGGTAAGAATGCCGAGATGTTGCATGACTCGGCGAGGCATGATGCTAACGCGGACCCTGGGTCTACCTGGATGCGGTTCACCTCGGACGATCCAATATACCCTGTGAAGTACAGGGGTCGATCATGCTTCCCTTTCACCTGCATATCATCTGCCGTGAAGGTGATGCAGGGGGCATTCTGGGAGGTGTGGAGGCAATCCTCTACATCTTCCTCCTTCGGCACCTGGGTCAGGAAGACCTCAGCATTTGCCAGAGCTTCTTGCAGAGCTTCCCTGGTCGACTTTGATAGTCTAAGAAGTTCATACAAGGTAATGCGTGCCGGAATGTTAGCCAACTGAGCCAGGACATCAAAGCGGTAAGGTGCCGTAGATCCTTCCGCGATGCCCTTTTGAAGGGTTCGAGAAAATCGAGTCTCCTTCTGCTTCTCCACAGGTGGCTTTGTGGAGGGCCTGACTGGCTCCGCAGTTGGTTGTGGAGGGGCTACCGCCGTCTCGCCGTACTGTTTCAAGTACGCCTGTCCTGAACGGGTTCCCGCCATCGGTTGGTTGGGCTCTGCGGCCAAGACTATCGTTTCCTCCTCTGAGTCGGTCAGTGAAGGGATATCAGTCTCCGCTTCTCGAGAGGAGGCACCCACCACATTGCAGGATGAGGCCTTTGCTTTGCCTTTGGATTTCCTGTTGGTCACAGTAGTCCATTGCTGTTCATTGACAAGGTCAGGGTGGACCCACATAATTTCCCCTTGAGGTGTAGGAACGGGTAGCAAGCCTTTCTCTTGCTGCTGGTGAGGGTCTGTGTTGACCACTCTCAGCTCTCCTCTTGGAATAGGAGTTACCCCCGCAGGCGTTGGAGGTTGTCTTCCGAACTGGAGAACCGACGTCACATTAGCCGTCACCTTCTTCTGCTCTGGTCGGAGCTTTAACACCTCCGCGTCAATCAGAGCCTGAAGGATGTCCTTGAAGACGTAGCAGCTTTTGGTGGGGTGTCCCAACATCCTGTGATACATGCAGTAGTTGGGATTGTCGGTCTTGCCGACTTCCTCTGGGCGCCTAGCTTCAGGGAGCTTCAGTCGGTTGCTCTTGTTGAGTAGTTTAAAGAGCGAATCGACATGTTCCTCCTTGAAGGAATATTGCTTGTTGGCGCGTGGCTGGCTTGAAGAGCCACTTGCCTTGCCTGATTGAGGTTTGGCGGGAGATTTGGTCTCCGTTGCCAAATTATCCTTCCGCTTTGTTTGGAGGGATGTATCCGGCGCACGCCTTGTGACCTTTCCGGCCTAGGCTTACCTTCCTCCGCTCTGACGCGGGCGACAATCTCCTCAGCCTGTTCACCTTGTTGGACTAATTTCTTCCAGGTGCGGCTTTCAGCAACTCCTATTTGAGCAAGGAGTGAGGTTTGGAGATTGTAGCGGCATGTTTCCACCAGGGTGGCCTGGGTCATACCGCTTGGACACCGGAGTGCCATGTTCCGAAACCTTTCTACGAAAGATTTGACGGACTCCCCTTTTCGCTGTTTGGTAGCCAAAAGGGTTGGCATTGTGACTTCGGAGTCATCCTCGAAGAAGCGTGTTAAGAACAGCTTCTCCAAATCGCCCCAGTTCTTGATAGAACCTTCTGGGAGCTTCATAAACCATTCAAAGGCCAACCCTTTCAGGGTGCCGATGAACAGGCGTGCTAGGATGGCGTCATTATCTACTACATTCCCGGTTTGGGATTTGAAGTAGTAGATGTGCTGGTTGGGTGACCCCTTTCCATCAAAGGCTTGGAGAGTTGGAGCTTTGAACTTGGGCGGGTACGGAACCAAGTCCCATTCAGCCGGGTAGGGCCGGACCACTACTTCTTGGAGGTCTTTGCGATTGGCAAGGGCCTCGAGGCGTCGCTCCAGTTGACTCATCTTTTAACATAAGCCTTTCCCTGGTCTTGGTCGCCTTTTACTTACGACGAGGACTTGGACGAGCCGGAAGTAGATCGCCGCGTCTCCCCAGAAGGTTCGGAAGATGAGCTTTCTCCCTTTCTCCCTTTGCCCTTTGACTTTTTAGGAGGGGACCTCCTCATGTCTTCGAGCAGCTGTGCAATCGCCTACTTGAGGGAGTTGATAGATTCCTGCTGAGAAAGAATCATATCCATTTGTGCCTTCTGGATCTGCTCCAAACGTTTAGCCGTCTCCTCAGGAGTGCCTGTCATGTAGGCGGAGGTCTCCTTCTCGACGGAAGAGTTTGAAGCCCTTGATTCCGCTACGGCGGAGAGAGAATCATTAATGCCATGGGCTAAGGCATTATAGTCAATTGGGGGAATGGCCCCAGTCCGGGTGCGAGTGTGTCGATACACCCCTTCCGGTTCAGAGTCAGACTCGGACTCGTCTGAGCTGACTGCAAATTGTTTTCCCTTGCTCCTGCTTGCCATATTCGCAGTGAGCTCCGGGTACTCAACGTCAGAGAAGGTTCTCCTTCTGTGGGAGCGTCTTCTTTTAGCTGACGGAGGAATCAGGGTCAGCTGTCTGACTAAAGACTGCTGGTGTACGCCTGATCCGCAACGGCACTCAGAGAGCATATGGATGAGCCGTTGGCAGCAACACGACGAAGTGGCCTGATTGGCACTTCTTTTCTTCGTCAGATAATCCCTCAAATCCATGGGAGGGGGATTGAAAAGGTTAGCCTCGCAACGTCGAAGACGGGAGGCATCCATGTGCTGTACAGCCCGGACGCAGGCATCAGGGACGCGGTTCTTGCGCCGCAGCTGTTCAGCGCGCGTCTGGCGTCTCTGTTGAGACAAAACGCGTCTGTCGCGTTGCTGTTTGGTGTGTCGGAGCAGAGACACTTGAGAGAGGATGGGCTGTTGGGCCCCACGCCTATGGGCTCGTGCCTCTTGCGCTTGACGAGGCGCAGAGGTCTCATCTTGGCGTTTGGTGAGTTGGTCCTCAGAGGACCTAACTGAAGGAATCTCGCGTTTGGGGCGCCAAACGCGGATTTCACGTACTGGACGCGGCGCGGGCAAGGCGCGAGATTGTACGTCGCGTCCAGCCTCAGTTGATAACCAACGGTTCCAACTTGCAGCTGACGCGCACGTCTCCTCTGTCGACGCTCAGCGTTTCGATTGCGTCGAGGAGGTGGAGAGAGACCAACGACATCCTGATGTTGGACATCAGGGACTTTGACCACGCGGGTCTCCTGAGAGACGCTGACGCGGGTGTTCTGTGCGACGCGGTTGGTCGCAAAGGCAGACGTGCCTGGGACCACGTGGGCCTTCTGAGAGGCGTTGGCGCGGCGTGTACCTTGCTTGGCACAGTCGGCAGCAGGGGAGCTCGAGAAAGCCACAGATCGGGCCTCGAGGCCATTCCCCGTCGAGACCCGGCGGCAGACGCGGGTCTTTGGGCTCTTGGAGCCGGAAGAGAGAAACTCTTCGTACTTCGCCTGGTCGAACTCGACAATGAGCGATTCGACCATCTTCCCTTATGGTGGACGTCATCTTGCGCCACTATTTGCTCCTCAGTGACAAATGTAGTCCCTAGCGGAGTCGCCATCTCTGTGTGCGCCGGAAAGAAGAAGAGACAGTGATGGGTGTCAAGATTTCCTTGAATCAAATGAAACTATTACAACCAGACTTTTCTTCCAGTTACAAGGGAGGGAGGATGTTGAGTCTTGAATCTCCCCTTTGTTTAAGGCTGGGTTCTTCGTGTGGCGGTGGAGAGTGAGTCTTGTTCTCCGTTGACCGGATGACCGTCGGGACCGTCGGGGGATCTTCTCTCTGGGTGGTAGAAAGAGTAACACAGCTCTGTCTACCAAAACTCTCAAAGAGAAGGTAGGCGAAGAGCAGCTCGTACGCAGCAAGCTTGACGAAGAGTCTTCTCTCTCTCTTTGTTGATGATCTCCTCTTTGATGCCTGATCCTTCTTTTTTTTTACCGCCCCCCTCTTCTCTGATTGCCTCGACCTCATAGCAAACGAGGCTATTTATAGAGGTCCTAGGGGGTGAACGTGCCCCTGAAAACGTTCCACAATGAGGGGCCACTTCCCGCTACTTGTGCGGTGACTGGCCCCGTAATCCGGGTGGTTACAACTGAGGCGCGGGTTTAGACCCACGCGCCTTGTTGCTGAGACGCTGGTGTCGAGCCAACGCGCCTTGAAGCTGAGACGCGGGTGTCGAGCCAACGCGCCTTGATGCTGAGACGCGGGTGTCGAGCCAACACGTCTAGAACTTGAGACTCTGCTTTTATTGGCTTG
>JAVJIF010015963.1:0-101160 GCA_038442645.1 Agave tequilana | reverse complement strand
TGTTGGCCCAAGAGGTTACACTCTCCAATTCTTTTGTGTTTTGATGATGACAAACCAAATAAGTGCTATTTGGTACTAATCATTTGTTCAAGATGAGTTTCAGGTTTGTACCATGTTTAGAGACCATTCGCTTAGCTATTGCAAGAACTTCTAAGTTCCACATAGCAAGGAAGGCAAATTGCACATCAAGAAAGGATCATAGAAGAGAAGGCACTAGCAAGGCATTGGATGGCTCAAAGACTTGAAGATAGCACAAGAAGTCTTCATGTATTTGCTTTTCAGTTTATAGTATGTTAAAGAATAGTGGATAGGTTTGAAGCTCTATCACACACGTTTTGCGCACATGCTATTCCAAAATAATTTCTCATAAATTATACAAAATATTTTGCATACAAGTTTTTGCCTACAAATACATCTTTATGTTTAATTCTATTCCCTTTCAAAAGTATTTTTGTTAAATCAAAATCCTCTTATTTTCTTTTCCAAAAATGATTTTTGACCTGATCCGTCGACCGTGACAGTCGACCGAGTCTGTGTCAGTCTGGTCCGTTGACCGGACCAGTCGACCGCAGTTCTGGCAGATGCACATATCAGTGTGCATGTCTGCCAGTCGACCGGGGCGGTCGACCGAGATATTGTTTTTGCTGACAGGTTTTCTCAGTCGACCGGGTCGGTCGACCGCTAGCCTATAACGGTCGAATTTTTGAACTACCGGTCAACCGGCCCAGTCGACCGATGTGTCCGTTGAACAGTAACGGGCAGATTTTAAGAGCTGTTTATTTTTGTCTTTGTGTTTAAAAATTCATTTAAGGATATATTTTGATCTAATTACCTCCTAAACATCAGTAATTATGTTTTATCCCTAAACCCTAGCCCTCTCCCTATAAATAGGGGGTGTTTGGGGAGAGATTTGTTACAACAATTTTTTGCTAGAAAATTCAAAAGTTTAAGGCTTTCAAAAGAGACTTGTTTCTTGGTTTTTGTGCTGAATTTCTCACTGATTTTCTGAAGGGTTTTCAAATACTCTCTGATTTAATTTTCTTTCTTCACTTACAACAAGAGCTTCATTCCTACTCAATATTTTCTAAGGACCTTTGTAAGGGAAGAGATATTTGAAAGAGAGAGTTTGTGGTCTTTTGACTACCAAGAAATTACTTGTACTTGAGATTGTAGGAGTTGGGTACTCCATTGTATTTGAGATCTTTGTGATAGTAGAAGTGGTCGGAATCCTTCTGGGGAGGCGGGGAGTAGAGCTGGGTGCTCGAACCTCGATAACATATCCTTGTGTTTGCGATTGGTTTACTTTTCTTGTTCTTACACTCCTTACTCTACTTTGCTTGCACTTATTAATTGCTCATCATATCATTGTCATACTTAATTGCTTGCATTCATCTTGTGATTCTTGATTGGTGATTGTTGTAGCTTTAAATTTTTAATTGCCCATTGATTAGCATCATCACCTATTCACCCCCCCTCTAGGTGATTTTCAATTGGTATCAGAGCTTGGACTCTAGGTTTGGCTTAACATCCATAGAGAGATCCTTAAAATTGCTAATCAACATTTTCATTCATTCATTCATCACTAGTAAACATGGCCGACAATATTAATCCCCACCTAAATTTGATGGACTCAATTTCCCAATTTGGAAAGTTAGGATGACTATATTTTTGCAATCTTTGGGTAGCTTAGTAGCCAAGTCCTTGACCAAACCCTATGAAGCACCCGATGGTGATGAGAGCACTTGGACCGACCTTGACTTTAAACTATATGAGGCTAACTCCAAGCCCAAAACTCCCTATTAACCGCCTTGAATGAGGATGACCTTACACGGGTAATTCATTGCCAATCCGCCTATGAGATTTGGCAACACTTATTGGTCACACACGAGGGACTTCACAAGTCAAGAGAGCTAAGATAGATCTCTTGAGGTCCCAATATGAGTCATTTAAAATGCTTGATGATGAGTCTATTGATAGTATGGCTACAAGGTTTACTAAAATCACTAATGGTCTTTCTTCCTTAGGTGATGACATCTCCAACGATCAAAAGGTGCGGAAAGTAATTCGGGCTCTTCCTTCATCATGGGAGATCAAGGCCACCACCTTGAAGGAGTTGAACGACAAGGACGAGATGGACCTCATTAGTCTCATTGGGAACCTAAAGACCCATGAGATGGAGAAGAAGGCAAGAGAAGAGGCCACTACTTCAAAGAAGAAATCCATAGCCTTCAAGACTTCATCCACCAATGATGACGATGAAGATGACGAAGAAGAAGATGAGGAGCTTACTCTACTTGTTCGCAACGTCAAGAGGATGTACCGGAAGAACAAAGCTCAACTTCCGGAGAAAATTTGAAGGCAAAGAGGAGCGGAGGATCATATGCTACAATTGCCGCAAACCCGGACATATCATGGCGGATTGTCCGGAGTTCAAGAAGAAAATGACTTCCTCCTTCAAGCCAAAGAAGCCGGAGGAAAAGAAAGCTTACAAAGCTACGTGGGATTCGGAAAGCGAGTCCGAAGAGGAGGTGGATCAAGCTAATATGTGTTTCATGGCAAACACACCCAAGGTAACCCCTCAATCCCTTGATGATGAAGATGATGATGTAAGTAAGGAAGTTCTAGTGCATGCTTTTGTAGAACTTTCTGAAACTTATGATAACAAGAAACTTGAATGCATAAAATTACAAAAAGAAGTTGCTTTTCTTAAGAATGAACTTGCCATGGTTTCTAAAGAAAAGGATAATATTTCTTCAAATCTCATTTCTATACAAAAAGAATTTAATGCCTACAAAGTTTCTTGTAAAGCAAAATCTCCTATTATTGATGACCAAGAAATTTCTTCCTTTAAATCAAAAATGAATGATTTTGAAAAAGTTTTAAATGATTGTGCTTTTAATACCAAGAAACTTGAGAACATGTTTTCTAAAAAGCACACTTCACATGCTAACACTTCACAAGCTAAGAATTCTCATGCTCACACCACTCATGCTAAAGTTTCTCATGCTCACAATGCCACACACACTCACTATGCTTTTAAATATGGTAGAGTGTATAGATGCACATATTGTGGTAAAAATGGACATTTAGCTAAGTTTTGCTATGATCAACTAAATAGAACAAATAATCTTGTTTGGGTTCATGACACTAACCCTAGAGGACCCAAGAAAATGTGGGTACCAAAATCAAGTCTTAAATTGTTTGATGTAGGTACACACCAAAGCTCCAAGACGTAGGGAGCGGTGGTACCTTGATAGTGGTTGTTCAAGACACATGACATGGGACATCAACAACTTCACAACCCTATCAAGGTACATGGAAGGTGGCACCGTCACCTTCGGGGATGACTCCAAAGGAACTATCATCGGTATAGGTAACATTCAAATTGGTGCATCTCCTATTATTGAGAATGTTGTTTTAGTAGATGGTTTAAAACATAATTTGCTTAGCATTAGTCAACTTTGTGATCGTGGACTTAAAGTTATTTTTGATGATACTTCTTGCAAGATTTTTGATGTTAAATCCGATGTTTGTATTCTCACCGTTTTCGTGATAATAATGTTTATATTATTGACATGCTTAATTTAGATTGTTCTACTAATGCTTGAATGCTTTTGATGAAAATTCTTGGCTTTGGCATAGAAGATTAGGACATGCATCTTTTGACCATATTTCTAGGATTAATTCAAAGGAATTGGTGAAGGGTATACCTTGCTTGAATTTTGAGAAAGACCGCATTTGTGGTGCGTGCCAACTTGGGAAACAAACCAAGTCTTCCTTTAAACCAATCAAGGATATCATGTTAACTAGGCCTTTAGAATTAATTCATATGGATCTTTTTGGACCAACTAAAAACTAAGAGTTTAAATGGAAGTAGATTTGCATTTGTTTTGGTTGATGATTTCTCCCGTTTTACGTTGGTTTTTCTTTTTACAAAATAAAGATCAAACTTTTTCTCATTTTAAGATTTTTCAAAAAAGAGTTGAAAAAGAAAAGGGTTTTCCCGATTTTGAGAATAAGGAGTGATAGAGGTGGTGAGTTTGTTAACCAACTCTTCATGACTTATTGTGATGAAAAAGGAATTAAGCATGAAATGTCTTGTCCTAGAAATCCACAATAAAATGGAGTTGTAGAAAGGAAAAATAGAACACTTCAAGAGATGGCTAGGACAATGATAAGTGAGTATGACCTCCCTCAATATTTATGGGCCGAGGCCGTAAACACCGCATGCTATATATCGAATCGTATTTATTTATGCAAAAATTCTTCTAAAACATCTTTTGAAATGTATCATTCTAGAAAACCAAATGTTGCATATTTCAAAGTTTTTGGATGCAAGTGTTTTGTTTTAAATACTAAGGATAATTTGGGTAAATTTGATGCTAAGGCTTATGAAACTATCTTTGTTGGATATTCTTCAACTAGCAAAGCATATAGAGTTTTCAATAGATCTACACTTACCATAGAAGAAACCATGCATGTTAAATTTGAAGAATCTAATGTGGTTGTTGAGAATGTTGTAGAGATTGAACCATTAGGTGAAGACATGGAGAGACTATCCTTGAAAGACTCACCCGCTCAAGAAGAAAAGCTAGATCCTATTGGTGAAGTTCAAGAGGATAAGGAGGAAAGCTCTCAACCGCTTCCTAAAGCTTGGAGATACGCTACAAATCATCCGAAGGAGCTCATCTTGGGTGATGCATCTAGGAGTCACTACGCGCTCCAAACTCCATGACCTATGTGGTAACTTTGCTTTCATTTCTCATTTTGAACCCAAAGGCATTCTCGAAGCCGAGACGGACCCATATGGTTGCTTGCCATGCAAGAGGAACTCAATCAATTTGAGCGCAACCAAGTTTGGCACCTTGTTCCTAAGCCCCACGATAGACCAATAATTGGTACTAAGTGGATCTTTAGAAACAAGATGGATGAGTCCGGAAATGTCATTAGGAATAAAGCTAGGTTAGTGGCCCAAGGTTACACTCAAGTTGAAGGAATTGACTTTGAGGAGACCTTTGCACCCGTAGCACGGCTTGAAGCCATACGGATGATACTAGCTTTTGCATGTTTTAAAAATTTTAAAACTTTTTCAAATGGATGTAAAAAGTGCATTTTTAAATGGTTTTATTAATGAAGAAGTTTATGTTGCTCAACCTCCCGTTTTTGTTGATCATGTTCATCCCGATTTTGTTTTTAAACTTGATAAAGCTTTGTATGGATTGAAACAAGCTCCAAGAGCTTGTATGAAAGGCTTTCTAGTTTTCTCATTTCAAATGATTTGTTAAAGGCAAAGTAGACACAACTCTTTTTACTAAGCATGTTAATAATGATATTTTAATTGTGCAAATTTATGTTGATGATATAATTTTTGGATCTACTAATGAGCTTTTATGCAAGGATTTTGAGAAGGTAATGCAACTAGAATTTGAAATGTCTTCCATGGGTGAGCTCAATTTCTTCCTTGGACTCCAAATCAAGCAATTGCAAGACGGAACCTTCATTAACCAAGCCAAGTACGCAAAGGAGCTAGTAAAGAAGTTTGGGCTTGAAGGATCAAAGGCTTGCAACACTCCAGTGGCAACTACAACCAAGCTTGATAAGGACGATCAAGGTAAAAATGTTGATATTAAATTATATAGAAGCATGATAGGAAGTCTTTTATATTTGACGGCAAGTAGGCCGGATATCATGTTTAGTGTGTGTCTTTGTGCTAGATTTCAATCGTGTCCTAAAGAGTCTCATCTTATTGCGGTAAAACGCATTATTCGTTATATTAAGGGCACTATTGGAATGGGTCTTTGGTATCCGAAAACTATAGATTTTTCAATGACTAGTTATTCGGATGCCGACTATGCGGGTTGTAGAGTAGATAGAAAGAGTACTAGTGGGACATGTCAATTTCTTGGTAATTGTCTTGTTTCATGGTCCTCTAGGAAACAAAATTCCGTAGCTCTCTCAACCGCCGAGGCGGAGTATGTTGCCGCGGGGGCTTGTTGTGCACAAGTCCTTTGGATGAAACATACTCTCCTTGATTTTGATTTGCACTTTGATCATATAAAAATATTTTGTGATAATACTAGTACTATACACATGACCAAAAATGCAAATCAACATAGTAAGACCAAGCACATTGAGATTAGATATCACTTTCTTAGAGATCATTTTGAGAAAGATGATATAGATATTGATTATGTTTTCACGGATTTACAACTAGCCGATATTTTCACTAAACCTCTTAATTTTGCTAGATTTTCGTTTATTTGTGGAGAACTTAATGTTTGTATTATTGAATAGACATGTTTTTCATAACCCTTTTTGATGTATGACAAAAAGGGGAGAATAAGTTTACATGGACAAAAATAAGTTCATTTGGTCTTGGTTCCATATGAATTATATGTTTTGGTTTTTATGAATTCTTGTGTTTTAGTTGTTTTAGTTTAACAGCAATTTTGTTGTTTTATATATTTGTTTTAATTGGTTTCAATAATTGGTGCATCATTTCAATTATTGGTATCTAGAGCATATTCTTGTGTCTTTTTGTGTTTTAATATTTGTTTAATTGGTTTCAATAATTGGTGCATCATTTCAATTATTGGTATCTAGAGCATATTCTTGTGTGTTTATGTATAGCATAATTTGAGGGGGAGTTTTCTCCTCCCTATATTTTTGTTAATAGCCTATTTGTTTTGTCATCATCAAAAAGGGGGAGATTGTTGGCCCAAGAGGTTACACTCTCCAATTGTTTTGTGTTTTGATGATGACAAACCAAATAAGTGCTATTTGGTACTATCATTTGTTCAAGATGAGTTTCAGGTTTTGTACCATGTTTAGAGACCATTCGCTTAGCTATTGCAAGAACTTCTAAGTTCCACATAGCAAGGAGGCAAATTGCACATCAAGGAAGGATCATAGAAGAGAAGGCACTAGCAAGGCATTGGATGGCTCAAAGACTTGAAGATAGCACAAGAAGTCTTCATGTATTTGCTTTTTTTCAGTTTATAGTATGTTAAAGAATAGTGGATAGGTTTGAAGCTCTATCACACACGTTTTGCGCACATGCTCATTCCAAAATAATTTCTCATAAATTATACAAAAATATTTTGCATACAAGTTTTTGCCTACAAATACATCTTTATGTTTAATTCTATTCCCTGTTCAAAAGTATTTTTGTTAAAATCAAAATCCTCTTTATTTTCTTTTCCAAATGATTTTTGACCTGATTCGGTCGACCGTGACAGTCGACCGAGTCTGTGTCAGTCTGGTCCGGTCGACCGGACCAGTCGACCGCAGTTCTGGCAGATGCACGTATCAGTGTGCATGTCTGCCAGTCGACCGGGGCGTCGACCGAGATATTGTTTTTGCTCACAGGTTTTTCTCAGTCGACCGGGTCGGTCGACCGCTAGCCTATAACGGTCGAATTTTTGAACTACCGGTCGACCGGCCCAGTCGACCGATGTGTCCATTGAACAGTAACGGGCAGATTTTAAGTGAGCTGTTTATTTTTGTCTTTTGTGTTTAAAAATTCATTTAAGGATATATTTTGATCTAATTACCTCCTAAACATCAGTAATTATGTTTTATCCCTAAACCCTAGCCCTCTCCTATAAATAGGGGTGTTTGGGGAGAGATTTGTTACAACAATTTTTGCTAGAAATTCAAAAGTTTAAGGCTTTCAAAAGAGACTTGTTTCTTGGTTTTTGTGCTGAATTTCTCACTGATTTTCTGAAGGGTTTTCAAATACTCTCTGATTTAATTTCTTTCTTCACTTACAACAAGAGCTTCATTCCTACTCAATATTTTCTAAGGACCTTTGTAAGGAAGAGATATTTGAAAGAGAGAGTTTGTGGTCTTTTGACTACCAAGGAAATTACTTGTACTTGAGATTGTAGGAGTTGGGTACTCCATTGTATTTGAGATCTTTGTGATAGTGGAAGTGGTCGGAATCCTTCTGGGGAAGGCGGGGAGTAGAGCTGGGTGCTCGAACCTCGATAACATATCCTTGTGTTTTGCGATTGGTTTACTTTTCTTGTTCTTACACTCCTTACTCTATTTTACTTGCACTTATTAATTGCTCATATATTCATTGTCATACTTAATTGCTTGCATTCATCTTGTGATTCTTGATTGGTGATTGTTGTAGCTTTAAATTTTTAAATTGCCCATTGATTAGCATCATCACCTATTCACCCCCCCCCTCTAGGTGATTTTCAGGCATGACTGGTGCATTGGATCTAAAGAGACCTTGGCGAGGGTTGAGTCCCCCGTCAGGGACATAATATATTCCCTTGTGGACGACGAGGATCATAATATATTCCCTTGTGGACGAATATCGAACGAGTTCGCCGCTGAAATATTCTTCCAGGGGCCCAGCGAACCTGAAAAAGGACGATCAAGCCTACCTGCAAGAAGCAAACAAGGGAATTAGACAATTCAGAACTTAGTACACTTCGACAGAAGAAAACTAAGTCTCAAACGCGGTTATTGCTGAAGACTGCAGACGCGAGAATGACCCACGCAGTGAGTCAAACTTCCGCGGTGGCAGAAATAGACGCGAGCAAGGCTGTGATAACACAGAATTCAAACGCGACCTAATTCCACATCCGCGTTTAAGATACAAGGCGCGCAGAGAATCAGACGCCAAAAATTGCCATCTCTCTGTTGGAGGAACAGGAGTTGCAAGATTCGGGTCTGAAACCTTCAACCCGAGTTGAAATTCATCCAGTCAGTGGCCTTAAAACGCGAGCTTCATGAGCAAAGCCAGCGCCAGGTGCCAAAGACTTCTGTGCTCGCGTCCTGAGAAGTTCAAGTCGATGGCGCAAATTCCAGAAAAGGAATGCACCAACTAAGACTTCATCCAATGATAATATCTCTTTAAGAGATATCAAAGTTCAAACCTGGCTGAGTTAAAAATGTCATGCCAAACCAGAAGGCGTACCCGCAGAGGCCTCTATTAAGAGTGTAACTCTCTGCATCGGAGCGCGGACATAAAAGGAGTTCAGAGAGACGCTTTCTGTTATCGAAATCACTTGACAGTGGTGATCTTCTGAAGAGACCAAACAGAAGCATGAAAGCTCTGGGTCATCTTCATCCATGGAGGCAAACCCTGGTGAAGTCCTTGAAGGGAGAAGACAGAAACTCTCAGAGCACTCGCTCTCAAAAAGAACACAGTATGGACTGTTAAAGGGAGAAAAGTAACCCCTATTTATAGGCAGCCCCTGATAACTGTCATTAATGCTTCATTAATCAAAACCGTCGGCCTTAATGACCGCACGACCGTCAAAGTCCATAGGAGTCTGAAGCGTGGAACGTTGCTTCGAGAAGCGTCGTAGACGCTGGTCTCAAACCGCCCGCACCGGTTTTGCATTAAAAAGCATTAACGCCCAAGCCCAATGAAGAACTGACGCGTGGACAAACCGCTTCGGGAAACAACGGACGACCCAGTTTCCCAATCGTCAGTGAAGACTTGACGTTCAAAGATCTCATGAAATCTTTAAGTCAGGCCGCATTTAACGCCTGGGAAGTTACATCAAGACGCAGATAAAAAAAAAAGAAAGCCGCGTCCAGGAATCCGCGTCCCCTTTTCAGACTGAATGACGTCCACCTGCATTTTAGAGGAATGTTCGCGTGACCCAAAGTTGCTTCCCTTCAGCAAGCGGGGCCCATTTTAGGGAAAGCACTTAACTCAGCAAAAGACTTAGGCCATTATGGGATTAGTCGGAAAATACGCAAGGCTGCGTCCTTCGCGTCCACTTGAATCGCGTCTTCATTAGCAGGACGGATTCGCGTTTCTCTCTGTGAATTGACGCCGCGTCTCAGCAAAAGGACTTAGTTCTGCCTAAGTTCCTATGAAATGATAACCGCGTCTCTCTCTATGATTTGATGCCGCGTCTCATCAGAAAAACTTAGTTCTATCTCGGTTCCTATGATCGATGCCGCGTCTCATCAAGAAGACTTGAGAAGTTGAATTCATCTACAGCAAGGCAATAAAGATGGAACAAGAACTCCGAAGACTTTTATTATTCAAAAAATGATAAAAGTAGATACAAACACTCTTGGTAAATGGAGTGCCCTTTTCCTTTTTTTAAAAAAAAAAGAGAAAGAAAGAAGGCTACAAGTCCTGATTCGCCAAGGAACGGATTTGCTCTCTAAGGCGATGTATCTTATGTTGACGCGCCTTCTCAGCCTCCATGAGAGCTTGGGCCCGCAGATCCGCCTCAGATAAAAATCCCTGCGCTTGTACTCGGAGGGATTCCAACTTGGATGAACGAACAGAGAGGTTTGCTTCAACTTGTGCCTTGGCAGCCTCCAACTCCGCTTGCCTCTTTTCAGAGGTAGCAAGCTTCTGTTCGTTAAAAACAATCATGGCCTCAGCCCTGGCTATAGCAGCCCGAGAGTCAAGGATAGCCTGCTTTGCAGCCTGTATGATCATGACAGATTCCTTGGGCTCAATCGCTAGCCTTTGATGATCAGCCTGGAAACCTGCAAGAAGACGGGTGTTATCGGTTATCTGCTCCTCCACCTCTCTTCGCTCTTACTCTTGAGCAGCAAGGAGCCTATTTAGAGTTTCCTGGGCTTCGTGGAATGAGCCGGCATCCTCCAGGGATCGAAGCTCTTGTCCCAGCTGCTCCACCACCAGCAAACACGCCTGGGCTAGCGAAGGGCCTCCGGCCAACTTGATGTTCTCGGCCAAGTTTCTGAGAAACATCCGGGCGAATTCGAAGGAGCTACCCCAGACAGGATGAAATCGATGCATGATCGCATCGCGTCAAAGAACTGCTGCCCCATTTTGCGTGTCAGGAACTCCATAGTATCATCGCCCGAGGTGCTCCCCGACCCCCTTTCTATCACGGGGTGAGGGATGTAAGTCGGCTCTTCTCGCGCAAGAGTCGGGCTGACCACCGGTACGACAGGAGCAAGAGTAGCCACTAGCGCTTCTGGGGGTGCTATCTTTGCCGGAATCTCCACAGCTGATGACAGAGTAGTGAGCTCGACCTCCTCAGAAACCTCGGCCGAGGCTTGAGCTGTGTGGCCTTCCGGAGGGCACTGACCGTCAGACTCTCCACCTGAGACCCCCAGTTCTCTCTGCAAATTATCTCAACATTAGCTACAATGGTGAGAAGAGAAACATTCAAGACATCAAAGCTTCCTTACCAAGTTGGAGGTCCGGAGATGTCGAATTCTTGGACGAATCCTGCAGAGTAGAAGTCTCCCTGGCCTCAGTGGTTGCCTCCTCGTCCTGCAGAGTGGGAGTCTCCCCGATTTCAGTAGTTGCCTTCTCTGGAGGCATCTCGGCGGCTGGAGCCTCAACACCTTCCGGCTGGGTCAACTCTTGCACCATCTCCTCAATATGCGAGGAGGTTGCAGCCTCAATATCCCTGGCCAACCCTGCAGCATAAAAGGAGAATGTTAAAACCTCCTCTTCAAAATGAAAAGGAAGATCAAGTCAGAAGGTGAAAAGAGTACCTTCAGCGGGATAACTGCCGCCAGTGGTGATACCGTCAACGGCTCGCACCCATGTATTTCCTCCTCCGAGATGTGTGAGAATTTACTCGGATCAGGAGGAGCGGGTTCGTCACCATAGTCGACCTCATCCTCAAAATCGCTTTCTTCTGTCGGATAAGGAAGACGACAGTTCAACGTGAGAGGCCTCGGTAGCCAGAGCCTTGCCACCAATTACCCCAGTGGTAGGGCTGGGGTCAACTGTCCAAAGACTGGAGATGAACACACTTGGAGACCCAGGTTGTTGTGCCTCATCTCTCCTTTCGTGAGCTGAGGAAAACGGGGGCTGAGATGAGACCCCCGGAATCTCAACACCACCTCCGCTCATGATGTCGACTTCGAACTGCTCGGCCTCGTCAGCAGCGGTCGGTTCGCCAGCAAGCTCTGCTTCCTCCACAATCCTGGGGCCCCTGCTGCGCAACCTGCGAGCAGGAACTAAGGGGGCATCATCCTCATCCGCCTCTTCTTCCTTGGTTCCTCAACACCAGCAGGGATGTCTTCGGATAGAGAACTTCGGCGTCAAGTCTCTCCGGACCCTCTTTGGGGCAGGATCAGCAGTGGAAGTAGAGCCTCGAGCACGCTTACTCACCACTTGTCGAGCCTTTGTTGCTCGCGGCTTCTCCCTCGACCCTCTCCCGACTTCCCTCAGAGCCTTCAAATACTGCTCGACGCCTCGCGAGCGTTTACCGGACCCCGACCTTGCTTCGAAATTTGCATTGATACTCTCAATGCATGAATACTCTGGAACAAAGGATGGTGTCTGGTTGACCTGGAAGTACCAGGTGCAGAAGCTGAAGCTTGTGCGGCCCTTTGGCTCCTTGATTGGTAGACGGAAAGTTGCTTCCGTCCCTCCGGCCACGCTATAGTACCAAGCCCGAGCACCTTCGAACAAGTTCCCTGTAACGCCCCGATCCCGGCGATACGGGGACGTCACTGCAACGTATATACGTAAGTCCGAAGTACCTTCCCGTATATACGCTAAGCATCAGTACAGACAAGAATCAGAGTACGGAAGCAAATGGTGCATTATACATTCCAACACATATATACAATTACAGAATTATCACCAGAGTGATTACAATATTACATGAATATCATATCACTAATATGCGCAAATGCGAGAGTACAAGGAATATACATATATGAACGGTATAAAGGGAGCTCGCATACAAGTATACAAGGAAAAGTACAAGTATGAATAGAAAAGGACACTCACGAGTTTAAAAAGGAAAACTCGAGAGACTCACAGGGGGCCTGGGATGTGGCTCAGGACGGTCGGCTGGAAATCCACGCTACTACTGCTGCGTTACTCTGAACACACGCTCCTAGCTCCAAGACCTGGACGTGAGAATCCAGGGGAGTCAAATAATACTCCCCAGGCGAGTGTAGAAGCAAAACCAAGTGGTGAAGCAGGGTGAGCACAATAATGCATATATCAAGTAGGAAATACACAGGAGGCAGATAGGATAGAGCAGGTAAGAATAGACATGGCATGAGAATCATAAAACAGGAAATCCGAATAAAACCAATCCGAGCTACCAGGTAGTTATAACATAATACTCATAAAACAGAAATCCGATATAAAGTCCCGGAGAATCAAATACGGTAAGGCACATCACAGATTCATAGCCGTTTAAGTTGCAGGCTTTGGTATGCGTCCCATTCCACATACCTCTACTTACAACTTAAAGAGCCGGTTATTATGACACTTTATTATTACTCGTCTAACCCATATATCTAGGTATGTGGCTCGGTGTACGGCCAACTCACATACGTCCATATATAAGCAAGTCGAGGTTGTTATTGGAAACAGCGGTTGTATCAACGAACTATGTTTACAGTGGGTCCCGTGCATACCCGGGACCACGGTCCAGGGTTGTTCCGTTGCATGGAAACGGAAGCCAGCCGCAAGGCTAAACAGGAGGGACTTATGTATGCCCTTATCAATCAGGAATAAGGGAGCCAGCTCTCCCCTCGGTCCCCTGGAGTACCACAGGTCAGACCGGATATAAAGTGCACAACCTAATGCCACTGTAAACACGAACACATATCGATATCCGCATGTTTCCCCCGACCCAATACAAGTTGGTCCTTTTTAGGATTCATTAGTTTAATTATCACTTTACGGGAATAATCACGAATTAGGCATGATCAGGAAATTAGGAGTACATAAGTACTATATAGTCAGGTCACTGCATGTAAAGCAGGGAAACAGGTCACTGATCATGATACAAGATAATAAGGTCAAGTTCCCGTAAAGGTAATAATCACAAGTCAAGTTATCATGCTGGGTGTAAGGTGATAGCATGATAGGATGGTGATAATGAATAGCAACCAAACATATAAGAGATTGATAATAATCAGGTGGCAAGTTATGTCAAAAGATTGATAATAGTCTGGGTAAGTCAGGTCATACCATAGGGTCTTGCCATAGAGCAGGCTAAGTGGTCAGGTGATAACACACTAGATGGTCAGGTGATATACATGTGTTTAAAGGAAGCATGTAACTAACAGGTATGAAATCATAGCATGGCAACCATAGCAGAAACTCAGAAGTCCGAACCACGAAGGGTCGGCCACGCATAGCATAAAGAAATAAAAGATATAAAGCATGAAATACAATACATGAATACTAGAGCGAAAATACTATCATAATCAATGGAATGAGAAGCAAGAGGGTAGCGAGTGAGAACACTCGCCTGAGTCACCAATATACCGAAATATCCGAAATCCACGGAAGCTTGGGATGCGTCACAAACCTGATATAAATATGTAGAGTGAAGAGGAGAGAGAAAGAGAGGTTTATAGAGAGAGAAAGTCTAGAGAGAGAACTATTTAGAGAGAGAAAGTGAGATTTTAGAGAGAGAAAGAGATGATGAGAGAGAGAGAGAATTAGGAGAGAGAGTGTGCGGTTGAGAGAGAGAGAGAGAGCTAGAGTGAGAAAGAAGGAGAGAGAGAAAGAGAGAGGAGAGAGAAACAGTGAGAGAGAGAGAACAAGAGAGAGAGAAAGAGAGAGGGAGGACAGGAGAGAAACAGAGAAGGGGGGCTGTTGCCCCCCTTGCTCCGCACACAGCGCCCCCCCCCACTGGGGGCGCTCAGCCGGCCGCCGGCCAGGGCGGCGCCGGGCGGCGCCGGCCGCCGGCAGAAAAGGAGGGGGCAGCGCCCCCTCACAGAGAAGGGAGGGGGCTGTGCCCCCTCCAGCAGAGAAGAGGGGGGCCTTGCCCCCCCTCAGCATAGGCACAGGGGCCCAGGCGGGCCCCTGGCCGCCCACGGCCGCCGGCTCACCGCCGCGGCGGCCAGAATCGGGGTGGCGCCGGCCACCCCGAGGAGAAGAAGGAGGAGGGGGCTTTGCCCCCCTCCACAGCAGCGCACGGGGGGCGCGAGGCCCCCCGGCCGCGCCCAGGCCGCCGGCCACGCGCCGGCGGCGGTCTGCCCACGCCGGGGCGCCGGAGAAGAAGAGGGCTCGCCGGCGGTGGTGGAGTCGCCGGATCTGGAGGGAGGAAGAAGAAAAGAAGAAGAAAAAAGAAAGAAAAGGGAAAAAGAAAGAAAAGGAAGGAAAAGAAAAAGAAAGAGAGAGAGAGGAAGGAGATGGCCGGAGCTTTGGGGTCTTCGCCGGCGTCGTGGTGGCCGGAGGCGCCGTGGTGAGCTTGGTTGGGTGTCGCCCACGCAAGAGAAGAAGAAGAAGAAGAAGAAGAAAGAAAAGAAGAAGGAAAAGAATAGAAAAGAAAAGGAAAAAAAGGAAAGAAAAGAAAAGGAAAAAGAGAGAGAGAGATTGATGGATGGGAGAGGGGTCCCACGTGGGGGTGCGTGGGCTGCTGGAGTCGGTGGGAAAAGAAAGAAAAGAAAGGAAAAGAAAGAAAGAAGGATTTTAAAAAATAATAATATAATAATAAGGTTGAAAAATCGACTGTCTCCGAAAAATCCCCAAAAATACCCGGAGGTAGAAAATGTCATCCTGAGGAATAATATGAAATCGGTTTTCAGAAATAAAATCCCTTTTCAAATTAAAAATCCAGAAGCCACCGCCGATACCGGTCTACCCCGGTCGGCCGGATTTTGATAAATTCCGAAAAATCCAGAAAATACATTAAAGAATAAAATATGGTTTTAAGAAGTAATGTGAAAGCGGAATTCAGAAATTCAATTCCAATCGTCCCGGAATCAACCAGCGATACTGGCCGATACCGACTCCGGTGGAATTTTCATAAAATCATAAAATCCTCAGAAAAAGAATGTAGGTAAGAAATATTATTCTAAGAAATAATGTCTAAAGGACCATCATGAAATTCCTAACTGTTTGAGAATTAAAAATCCAGGAATCGGTCAGCGGCACTGGCCGACGCCGGTTTTGAAGAAATTCATTTTAATTCCAGAAAAATCTAGAAAATCATAGAAAATATATAATAATGGAAATAATATTTAAAACTAAAATCGGTCAAATCTAATCACCGGAAAGACCAAATCGAATAATATACTATAATCGAGTTCCTGGTTCGGACTGGGACTGACTCCGAGTCCACGAATCCAAATCCAAGACAAAACAATCATATAAGGAATTCATATACAGAATAAATACAGGAAACAAATCGAAAAAATGCGACCGAAAATCTGAATACGCAACTAAGTACGTATTCCGGGAACGGGGTATTACAATCCACCCACCTTACAAAAAAATGCGTCCTCGCAATTTCGTTAAGGGGTAAATTGAATACAAAGGGGACAGCGGTGGAATTTATACCAATTAAGATATGAAGCACTAGAGGTAGGGCTCTCAAGTCGACTGAACAATAATCATCCTCCGCACTTCCGGCTGTATAAATCTTCGAATAATGCTGAATAATACTGCTGATGTCGTGGCTGTGAAATAAATAAGCCAGAATACCGAAGACAAAGAAAACCCTGATAGTCCTGAGCATAATAATAAAGAAGACCGATAATTAAGAATCCCGAATACCAGGCATCAATCACTCTGAACGATATAGTAGAGAATGTAGAATATCCGTAGAGAATTCCGACTGCTGACTTCTGAAAGATAGCCAGATCAAGATCGATCTGGAGAATACCAAGCTTCATAGAATTCACCGAAGAGATCACATAATAGCTTCATTCAGAACAGCCACTACCTTTCTAGTCTAGTCATATCTTAAGTTAGCATAAAGGCTTCATAAAACCAAAACAGGGAAGGGATATGGAAAGGATTTAGGAATCAAAGGAAAGATAGTCAAGAATAGATAAACTCTGCACTTGTAGTTGGAATGTATAACCAAGACTAATGTATTCCAGTTGCAAATTTCATTACCATTAATTTGCCCTCTGGACGTACTGAGGAAGTTAGAGCCTAAGCTCTGATACCATCCTGTAACGCCCCGATCCCGGCGATACGGGGACGTCACTGCAACGTATATACGTAAGTCCGAAGTACCTTCCCGTATATACGCTAAGCATCAGTACAGACAAGAATCAGAGTACGGAAGCAAATGGTGCATTATACATTCCAACACATATATACAATTACAGAATTATCACCAGAGTGATTACAATATTACATGAATATCATATCACTAATATGCGCAAATGCGAGAGTACAAGGAATATACATAATATGAACGGTATAAAAGGGAGCTCGCATACAAGTATACAAGGAAAAGTACAAGTATGAATAGAAAAGGACACTCACGAGTTTAAAAAGGAAAACTCGAGAGACTCACAGGGGGCCTGGGAGGATGTGGCTCAGGACGGTCGGCTGGAAATCCACGCTACTGCTGCGTTACTCTGAACACACGCTCCTAGCTCCAAGACCTGGACGTGAGAATCCAGGGGAGTCAAATAATACTCCCCAGGCGAGTGTAGAAGCAAAACCAAGTGGTGAAGTAGGGTGAGCACAATAATGCATATATCAAGTAGGAAATACTCAGGAGGCAGATAGGATAGAGCAGGTAAGAATAGACATGGCATGAGAATCATAAAACAGGAAATCCGAATAAAACCAATCCGAGCTACCAGGTAGTTATAACATAATACTCATAAAACAGGAAATCCGATATAAAGTCCCGGAGAATCAAATACGGTAAGGCACATCACAGATTCATAGCCGTTTAAGTTGCAGGCTTTGGTATGCGTCCCATTCCACATACCTCTACTTACAACTTAAAGAGCCGGTTATTATGACACTTTATTATTACTCGTCTAACCCATATATCTAGGTATGTGGCTCGGTGTACGGCCAACTCACATACGTCCATATATAAGCAAGTCGAGGTTGTTATTGGAAACAGCGGTTGTATCAACGAACTATATTTACAGTGGGTCCCGTGCATGCCCGGGACCACGGTCCAGGGTTGTTCCGTTGCATGGAAACGGAAGCCAGCCGCAAGGCTAAACAGGAGGGACTTATGTATGCCCTTATCAATCAGGAATAAGGGAGCCAGCTCTCCCCTCGGTCCCCTGGAGTACCACAGGTCAGACCGGATATAAAGTGCACAACCTAATGCCACTGTAAACACGAACACATATCGATATCCGCATGTTTCCCCCGACCCAATACAAGTTGGTCCTTTTTAGGATTCATTAGTTTAATTATCACTTTACGGGAATAATCAGGAATTAGGCATGATCAGGAAATTAGGAGTACATAAGTACTATATAGTCAGGTCACTGCATGTAAAGCAGGAAAACAGGTCACTGATCATGATACAAGATAATAAGGTCAAGTTCCCGTAAAGGTAATAATCACAAGTCAAGTTATCATGCTGGGTGTAAGGTGATAGCATGATAGGATGGTGATAATGAATAAGCAACCAAACATATAAGAGATTGATAATAATCAGGTGGCAAGTTATGTCAAAAGATTGATAATAGTCTGGGTAAGTCAGGTCATACAATAGGGTCTTGCCATAGAGCAGGCTAAGTGGTCAGGTGATAACACACTAGATGGTCAGGTGATATACATGTGTTAAAAGGAAGCATGTAACTAACAGGTATGAAATCATAGCATGGCAACCATAGCAGAAACTCAGAAGTCAACGACCACGAAGGGTCGGCCACGCATAGCATAAAGCAATAAAAGATATAAAGCATGAAATACAATACATGAATACTAGAGCGAAAATACTATCATAATCAATGGAATGAGAAGCAAGAGGGGTAGCGAGTGAGAACACTCGCCTGAGTCACCAATATACCGAAATATCCGAAATCCACGGAAGCTTGGGATGCGCCACAAAAACTGATATAAATATGTAGAGTGAAGAGGAGAGAGAAAGAGAGGTTTAGAGAGAGAAAGTCTAGAGAGAGAACTATTTAGAGAGAGAAAGTGAGATTTTAGAGAGAGAAAGAGATGATGAGAGAGAGAGAGATAGGAGAGAGAGAGTGTGCGGTTGAGAGAGAGAGAGAGAGCTAGAGTGAGAAAGAGAGGAGAGAGAAAGAGAGAGGAGAGAGAAACAGTGAGAGAGAGAGAGAGAACAAGAGAGAGAGAAAGAGAGAGGGAGGACAGGGGAGAGAAACAGAGAAGGGGGGGCTGTTGCCCCCCTTGCTCCCGCACACAGCGCCCCCCCCACTGGGGGCGCTCAGCCGGCCGCCGGCCAGGGCGGCGCCGGGCGGCGCCGGCCGCCGGCAGAAAAGGAGGGGGCAGCGCCCCCTCACAGAGAAGGGAGGGGGCTGTGCCCCCTCCAGCAGAGAAAGAGGGGGGCCTTGCCCCCCCTCATCATAGGCACAGGGGCCCAGGCGGGCCCCTGGCCGCCCACGGCCGCCGGCTCACCGCCGGCGGCGGCCAGAATCGGGTGGCGCCGGCCACCCCGAGGAGAAGAAGGAGGAGGGGGCTTTGCCCCCCTCCACAGCAGCGCACGGGGGGCGCGAGGCCCCCCGGCGCGCCCAGGCCGCCGGCCACACGCCGGCGGCGGTCTGCCCACGCCGGGGCGCCGGAGAAGAAGAGGGCTCGCCGGCGGTGGTGGAGTCGGCCGGATCTGGAGGGAGGAAGAAGAAAAGAAGAAGAAAAAAGAAAGAAAAGGGAAAAAGAAAAGAAAAGGAAGGAAAAGAAAAAGAAAGAGAGAGAGAGGAAGGAGATGGCCGGAGCTTTGGGTCTTCGCCGGCGTCGTGGTGGCCGGAGGCGCCGGCGGTGAGCTTGGTTGGGTGTCGCCCACGCAAGAGAAGAAGAAGAAGAAGAAGAAGAAAGAAAGAAGGAAAAGAATAGAAAAGAAAGGAAAAAAAGGAAAGAAAAGAAAAGGAAAAAGAGAGAGAGAGATTGATGGATGGGAGAGGGGTCCCACGTGGGGGTGCGTGGGCTGCTGGAGTCGGTGGGAAAAGAAAGAAAAGAAAGGAAAAGAAAGAAAGAAGGATTTAAAAAAATAATAATATAATAATAAGGTTGAAAAATCGACTGTCTCCGAAAAATCCCCAAAAATACCCGGAGGTAAAAAACGTCATCCTGAGGAATAATATGAAATCGGTTTTCAGAAATAAAATCCCGTTTTCAAATTAAAAATCCAGAAGCCAACCGCCGATACCGGTCTACCCCGGGTCGGCGGATTTTGATAAATTCCGAAAAATCCCAGAAAATACATTAAAGAATAAAATATGGTTTTAAGAAGTAATGTGAAAGCGGAATTCAGAAATTCAATTCCAATCGTCCCGGAATCAACCAGCGATACTGGCCGATACCGACTCCGGTGGAATTTTCATAAAATCATAAAAATCCTCAGAAAAAGAATGTAGGTAAGAAATATTATTCTAAGAAATAATGTCTAAAGGACCATCATGAAATTCCTAACTGTTTGAGAATTAAAAATCCAGGAATCGGTCAGCGGCACTGGCCGACGCCGGTTTTGAAGAAATTCATTTTAATTCCAGAAAAATCTAGAAAATCATAGAAAATATATAATAATGGAAAATAATATTTAAAACTAAAATCGGTCAAATCTAATCACCGGAAAGACCAAATCGAATAATATACTATAATCGAGTTCCTGGTTCGGACTGGGACTGACTCCGAGGTCCACGAATCCAAATCCAAGACAAAACAATCATATAAGGAATTCATAATACAGAATAAATACAGGAAACAAATCAAAAAAATGCGACCGAAAATCTGAATACGCAACTAAGTACGTATTCCGGAACGGGGTATTACATTCCCACTGAAGGCGAGTCGAGCATTGGGGTTGCCAACGTAGAGTTGATCATATCCGAACTGCCGGGCGAAGCGATTCGGCATATATGGCTCGATCGTGCATGAAGTCCCTTGCCGGAAAAGCACATACCCAGGCCGGATGTTAATCAACCACCAGAAGATCCCCGTAGACAGCCTAGTGAAATCATCTTGGCCTACGGAGTCAGTATATAGTTCCCCAAAAGATGCACCAGGAATCTCGGGGAAGCAGCGGTTAAGCTGGTAGTTCGAAGCAGACAGAATGCACTTTCGAACGTAATACATGTAAGTATTACACCAGTCAGAACCCTCCAGCCGCTGTACAAAGGGGACAAAACCCTCACTCCAAGGCACCGGCGTCATCAGAGAGGGGCAGTGCATCACGTACCAAGCCATCAAGTACGTGTAGGGCAGCTCGACCCGAGGGTTGGGGCGCTTCACCGTCGGCTTCCCCTCTGAGTCAACAGTCGGCTTGCCATAGGAGTCGACAGCCTTCCCTGCCTCGCAGAAAGTCTGGGTTAATGCCCGCAACCGCTTTGAATGCCAGCCGTCATGGCTGGGAGAAGGGCTATGGGACTGCCATAGGCCAGGAGCACCGCCGGGTACACTACGTCGGCAACAATGACTTCATGTGGCAGCGTTGGCATCACACAGCGCTTCAATCACAGCATTAAGAAGCCCGCCAACAGTGCTCGATCGGAGATGGGGATCCGGGCTTGATGATGGAAGCTTTCGAAAATCATGTCAGGTTTGAAAACATCCTCGTTCGAGACCGTGGTGTAGAAGCCTTCAGAAGCCTTAATCCTATCGTCAATCTCCTTGTCGGAGCTGGGAGCCAGTCGGGTTACCGGATGGTCTTTCTTGTTGACACCGTTAAATAAGTAGCTGGCCCAAGACAGCTGCTTGACTCCTCCCGACCTACAAGAGGTTACCTGACCACAAATATGGAAGTGACATAACACCTCCCAATAAGTCTCGTACACTTGAGGAGACCCTTTCTTCATAAGGTTGAGCTCCTCAGTGGTCGGGACATATTCCTCATAGGGAGAATCCCCTGTGGCCAGCCCCGAGACCTCATGCAACTCGTGCAGGGCAAGGCCCATCTCTCCGATCGGAGTGAAGAATGTCCCCGTCAGAGGATTGTAACGCTCCAGGATCCCAAAGAAGTTTTGAGGGCTCGGTGGGATACCATATTGTACGGCCCTGACTGCTTGGTACAAATCCGTTTGCTCCAACAAGCCTCTAAGGTCGGCAAGGATGAAGCTCACCATCCTGTACCACCAATACTTCTCAGTGGAGTGGATCCACCCGGGCGCACGAAACTCAACCGGAAAATCACCCTCCACTTTCATGAACGCGTTGAGGAAAGTGGTGCCAAGTTTTGGTGTTTCTCCAACTGGGGGCTCAGTCCTGAGCGACCCAGGGAACAGGCCGAGAACCGCCCTATCATGACTATCATGACGGTATACCCTTTTGGAGCCTAAGTCACCGAGGGTAATCTCAGGGACATATCGGGAAAGGTCCCATTTCATCTTCCGAGGGATGGACGTGTGCTGGAGATAAGACAGCGGGTACATCCTCTCCATGTCCGGAAGAAAGAATCTTCTACCCCTATTTGGCGGAGCCATTTATAAGTTCCGTCATACATGGAATAGCCGCCATCGCCGACATGGTCTCCAAAGAAGAAGGCAGGCTTCTCCAGCGGAATGCGAGCATCCGTTGTGAATGCTGCGTCAGTCATAAGCTCCCGAAAAGTTGTCATGTCAACATTGGAGAGCCTTTTCTTGCGCTCCTGTGACCTGTCAGCAGTCACAGGTACAGTCCTTTGCAGCGCAAAGATTAAATCACGGTCAGGGCCACCTACGTGCCCAAAGTGGGCGCTTCTTAGAGAGTGGGGCAGAAGAGTGTAGCACTGCAAAAGAAAAAGACACTTGATCAGACATCCTATCAAAAGAAAAAAAATGTTAAGTGTCTATAGTCCAGACGCAGAAGAGACACTGGACGCAGGAATTATCAAAATCCGCGTCCAGACCTACAAATTCGTGTCCAGATGTGAGCCCCGCAGGATCAAGCCCGCGTTTTGAAAACCAAGACTTATGAAAAATCTCTAAGTACTTGGGCTCAGGTGCAAGATTCATAAAAAATCAGCACCTGATGTCATACAACGCAAGGATCAAGTCCGCGTCCGAACCCTTCACAATTAGAAATATTCTAAGTGAAGAATCCGAAATGCAGGACTCACTGGCACCGGGTCATCAAACCCGCGCCTTGGTTATCAACTCAAAGACCGCGTCTGAGACCGCGTCTGAGAATCAAACACGGTTTATATTCTGTGTTGACGGTTTCTCAAAAAAAAAAGTTTTTTTTTAGGGGTTCCATGAACTTTCACCATTAATGGTGAAGGTTAAGCCTAAGCGGCATTATACCTGGGAAGAGGACTTCCTGCGCGGAGGAACCGCCCCTCTGGGCCTCGGCGACGGCCGCCTTTGAGGATGATGCGGTTGGCTTGGCCTTGGGTGCCATTGGTGATCAAGAATCCGATGAAGGAGAAATGGAAAGTGATGAACAAAAATCCTGTTTCTAAAAACCCTAACAGATGCACTCGGAGAAGAAGAGATATCTCTCTGACTGTTGCTATTTATAGGCACAAGATTTGCAAAGATACGCGGCGCGTGGCTCGATTAGCTCTACAGCGAGTCATTGCTTGAAGCGTGGAACAGATCATTTAATGAACCGGGAAGTCCGCGCGCCAAAAGGTGATGTCCCGACGGTTCCCCAGAACAAGTGGCGGTGCACTCATGACATGGCACGGATTCGCACTCAACAGGCGCGCCTCTTTGATGGGCGTGCCCCGTCAGCACAGCCATAGTCGCGTCCAGAAAGTCGCTTCCTTACTCTAAAGGATGTGTCTCTCCAAAGTTCGCGTCCTTCCAATCTGGCCTAGCATCGCGTCTTTAAAGCAGTACTATCTCTGCTCTTCAAAAAGAACTGGCGTTCAGTCCTTGCTTCTGCAAATCAGTTTCAACAGTACACTGGCACAAGCAGACGATCGTCCACTCCTGGCTTAAAGCGTGTCCATGATAGACTAAAAGCAATCGGGGAGGTTTAGACTGTGTATCTAGACACTCAACACGATCAACTCTGGTGGCCTCAAAGAGTTCAACAGTACACTCACGAAGACCAACTCCAGATAAGATCAAACCCGGAGCATTAACAGTCCAGTCATAGAGGTGAATTCAGCTAGAGTCCAAAGTATTTCGAAATTCGTCCCAGTTAACTGCGGAATATCGAAAACTTTGGAGGGGGTTCTATAGGGTGTCTAAAAATCACTAGAAAACAAGCCATTAAAAAGCAGAGTTTCAAGTTCTAGACGCAGGGCTAATGATGGCCATCCGCGTCTCAGCATCAAGGCGCGTGGGCTCGACACCCGCGTCTCACCATCAAGGCGCGTGGGCTCGACACCCGCGTCTCAACCTCAAGGCGCGTGGGCTCGACACCCGCGTCTCAACCTCAAGGCGCATGGGCTCGACACCCGCGTCTCAACCCCAAGGCGCGTGGGCTCGACACCCGCGTCTCAACCCCAAGGCGCGAGGGTCCAAGGCCCACGTCTCGGTTATAACCGCCCTGGTTATGGGGCTAGTCGCCGCCCACATAGCGGGGAGGTCAGCCCCCATTGTGGAGCGTTTTTAGGGGAGCACGATCACCCCTGAAACCTCTATAAATAGCCCCGCCGCTATGAGGAGACAGGCACACAGACGAGACGACATCCAGAGAGGAGAGAAGAAGAACACACACAGAGAGGGAGGAATATACAGTCGGCCGATCAAGAGGACAAGAGAAAGAGAGCTCAAACTCTTCCACAAGCTCGCTGCGTACGAGTTGCCCTTTGCCTACCTTCTCTTTGAGAGTTTTGGTAGACAGAGCTGTGTTACTCCTTCTACTACCCAGAGAGAATATCCCTTACGATTCCGACGGTCATCCGGTCAACGGAGAACAAGATTCACTCTCCACCGCCACTTGAAGAACCCAGCACTAAACAAAGGGAGGATTCAAGACTCAACATCCTCCCCCCCTTGTAATCGGAGTATTAATCCGTTGTAAACTTTCAATTGATTCAAGAAAACTTTACGCGAGATTTTTTTCCTCTGCAAACAGGTACATAGTCGATGTAAAAATTTCTAAACCTCTCGGCCATGTATATAGTTGCGTTGTAATAGGGTACTAAATCTTTATATCTGACTTCGTACTCCCCGCGAACTTGGTTAACGATGAGTTTAGAGTCATCGTATGCTTCAAGATTTTTAACGCCAATCTCATCAGCGATTTGCATTCCGATCAAGAGAGCATTGTATTCCGCTACATTGTTGGAGCATGGCTCGATTAACGAGAATGCATGAGGGATTACGTGATTTTGTGGGGAGACAAGGACTACCCCCACTCCTGCTACAGCATTCCCTCGTGGACCCGTTCTTGATGCACCATCGAAGAAGAGTTGTCACACTTGTCCTTCGAAAGATGTCTGGGTCAAACAAACTTTAGCGACCTCGTTTGGGAGATCTTCATAAAGTTTGATCGCTCTTGGATCTGGGATGCTCAGCCATGAAATCTGCCACCACATGTCCCTTCATAGCTTTTTGCGGTAGGAATTGCATCTCATATTGGGGGAACAGTATGGCCCATTTCGCCAGTCGACCATTTAGCGATGATGGCTTTGTCATAAGAAACCTTAAAGGATTGACTTTTGACACGACATGTTTGGTTTGACCTACCAGGTAATGTCGCATTTTCTAGACGGCGAACACCAACGCCAAACATTCCTTTTCAATCGGGTTGTACCGATGTTCAGCTCCAATCACAGTTATACTCAAATAGTAGATTGTCTGCTCGTGCCCCTGATCATTATTCTGGGCTAACAAAGCTCCTAAAGAATGATTAATCGCTTAGATGTATATCAGGAAGGATTTTCCTAACACCAAAGCTGTAAGAATAGGTGGTTGCGTGAGGTACCACTTGATTTCCTCAAACGCTCGTTGGCAAGTATCGTCCCAAATGAATGAGACACCCTTCTTCATTAATTGGTGAAGGGTTGGCATCTTAACGAGATATTTGAGATAAATCTCTGGATGTACGCTAGTCGCCCTTGCAACCCTCTAAGCTCCCCGAGATTACTTGGAGGTTGCATCTCCTAGACAACGCGGACTTTCTTTGGGTCAAGGTGGATTCCTTTAGATGTAACCACAAATCCTAAAAATTTACCGCTGGTTACCCCCAGAAAGGATTTAGTGGGGTTCATCTTCAGCTGATGCGCTCACATAATATTAAACACCATCTTTAGATCTGCTATGTGATCGCCCTTGGCACGACTTTTTACTGTAATGTCGTCAACGTAGCATTCCACTATTTTGCGCATGTGCTCGTGGAAAATTGCATTCATTGCCCTCTGGTATGCTGCTCCCGCATTTTTTAATCCGAAGGGCATGACAGTATAGCAGTACACCCCCAGAAGCATCCTAAAAGATGTATGCTTTTCATCACCAGGGTACATCTTGATTTGATTGTATCCCGAGAATCCATCCATGAAGGACATCCGTTCAAGCCCATACGTGTTGTCGATCATGACATCCGTGATTGGAAAGGAGAATTCATCTTTTGGACAGGCCTCACTTAGATCGCGAAAATCAATGCAAACTTGGATCTTCCCATTTTTCTTGGTAACGGGGACGATATTGGCTACCCAATCGGGGTGTTGTTCCTCTCTGATGAAGTCAGAGTCTATGAGCTTTTTGACTTCCGACTGGATTGCTTCCATTATTTTCGGATGGAACCGTCGCTACTGCTATTTAACTGGTTTCGCGTCTGAATTAATATTGAGGCGATGCATAGCCACTCGAGGATCAAGCCCAGGCATGTCCTCGTAATTCCAATCGAAAACATCTATGTACTCCCGCACGAGAGATATCAGATCTTCTTTCTCAGAAGGTGATAAGCTTTCGCTTATAAATATGGGCTTAGGATTAGCCTCATCTCTCAGATTGATCTGGGTGACCTTATTCTCGGTGAGTGGTTCACGTGTTCGAAGCAAACATCCCAGAAAGTGTTTAGGTGTTTGATCCAAGGATCTGTATCCGACTGGATCATTTCTTCATCTCCATCTTTCAGGTGCCTTGTTGAAATCATGTTTACTGAAAGTTCTTTGAAAATATCGCCGACACTGACATCTGACTCTCACGATGACGTGTCTGACGAGCGGTAGTAATATAATGACCCTCAGACTCAAAGGCTGATGGGATCGGAGTTGAGACATCGCCCAACCCCTGCGAGTTCGATGATAATAATCAGGAGTCTTCCCTTTTGGAACGAAAGATCAAAGTAGTGTTCTCCTTCCTTTGCCAAAGTTCAAGCTAGAACCATTCATTAAATCATACCCCATATTTTCCATCATTTTGAGCACATTTGGCTCATAATGGGCGAATTGAGGGGGGTCGTTCTTGCTTTCTGAGTCTTCGCGAGGCATCAATTCGGACTTGATTCTTCCAAAAAGAATTGATTTTTGGCATTTGCGTCTTTCTGGGACCATGAATAATGATTCTTGTGCATCACTAACGTCTTGATACGCCGTGAGGGATGACCTCACCAGTACATGCAATGATGTCAGAGCACCTATTACCGACCAGGGTCATCATCTACATCGGTACTAGTATCAGATGGCACTGAATCAGAAGCAAACACAAAGAAGTAAGCCAAATTCAACTCTTCATTAATGTATCACTCGCTGCATCATTGGCGGTGTTATCAACATCAAGCTTATTAGTGCTCGTTACAAGTGGATTTAATTCCCACATGCCACTCTTCTTCTGCCTCTGGTTTAATATCAGCTTCATTACCAGAGTCTGATTCCTCTGGATGTGGATCCTCATTCGTCTCTAGAGAATCCTACTATAGAAGGGAGTCTGTGAAATAGTTCTCTACCCCCTTAAACGGATGCCTCTTGGAGATCAACATTTGGACTTTCCCATCTCCGTCAATATACTTCATGACTTGATGGAGAATGGAGGGGACGATGGAGTTACGATGAATCCACGGTCGTCCCAGCAATAAATTGTATGAAGTGTCAGCGTCAACCACATAGCACCTCACTTCAGATCTCAGATCCTCAATTTGACATTTGAGTTTGATCTTCCCATTGGGCACGTACCGTTGGTGTTGAAACCATAGATGGTAGTCTGGTGGCACTCAATCAGTGGGGGGGATCCCTAAGTGTTGCATGACCCGGAGAGGCATAATGCTCAGCGCGAATCCTGAATCTACCTGAATGCGGCTTACTTCAGACGATCCAATGTACCCTGTGAAGTACAGGAGCCTATCATGTTTTCCCTTGACCTACATGTCGTCTGGCGTGAAGGTAATGCAGGGGCATTTTAAGAGGCGTGGAGATAGTCTTTCTTATTTTTCTCCTGTGGCTCAGCTGGGATCTAGGTCTGAAGACCTCAGCATCGGTTAGAGCTTCTCTCAGAACTTCTCTTATTGACTTTGAGAGCCTTAGGAGCTTGAAAAGAGTGATCCTGCCCGAGATATTGGCCAATTGAGCCAAGACATCAAAGCAGTAAGGTGTTGAAGTTCCTTCTGCTTGTCCTTTGGGAGAGCTTTGGAATACCAAAGCTCTTTTCTGCTTCTCCACAGGTTGATTCGCGGAGGGCTTGGTTGGCTCTGAAGTAGGTCCATGCGGATTTGGCACTAACTCATCATACTTCTTTAAGTACGACTGTCCTGAACGAGTTTCGGCCACGAGTGGTGCATTCAGCTCTGCGGCAAGGATGATCGTCTCCTCCTCTGAGTCAGTTAGTGAGGGGACATCGATCTCTACTTCCCGAGAAGAGGCACACACCACATTACAGGGTGAAGCTCTTGCTTTACCTTTGGACTTCTTGTTGGTAACAGTAGTCCACTGTTGGCCTTCCACAGGGTCGGGATGAACCCACATAATTTCTCCCTAAGGTGGAGGGATAGGTACAAGACCCTTCTCTTGCTGGTGATGTGGGTCTGTATTGATTATCTTTAGTTCCCCTTTTGAGATGGAAACTACTCCAGCTGGTGTTGGAGGCTGATTTTCGAACTGAAGAAATGACGTCATGTTAGCCGTTACTTTCTTCTGCTCTGGACGGAGCTTAAGTACTTCCACATCAATCAGATCTTGAAGAATATCTTTGAAGGTATAACAGCTCTTGGTGAGGTTCCCCAGCATCTTATGATACAAGCAGTAATTGGGATTGTCGGTCTTGCCGACCTCCTTGGGACGTCTAGCTTCTGGAAGTTTTAATTTGTTGCTCTTGTTGAGTAACTTAAACAACAAATCAACGTGCTCGTCCTTGAAGGAGTACTGCTTGTTGGCGCGTGACTGACTTGAAGAACTACCCCCTGGTTGACTGAGGTTTGACGGGAGATTTCATCTCTGTCATCAATGTATCCTTCCTTTTTTATTGGAAAGACACTTTTGGCGCGCGCCTTGTCAAATTTTTGGGTCTGGGCTTGTTTTCTTCTGCCCTAACCCTGACGATAATTTCTTCAGTTTGTTCACCTTACTGGACCAATTGCTTCTAGGTGCGGCTTTCAGCAACTCCTATCTGGGCTAGGAGTGAAGTTTGCAAATTATGACGGCATGTTTCCACTAGGGTGGCCTGGGTCATACCGCTAGGACAGCAGAGCACCATATTCTGAAATCTTTCCACAAATGCTTTGACTTACTCTCTCTTTCGTTAATTTATTGCCAGGAGAGTTGGCATGGTAATGAGTCATCTTCGAAGAAGCGTGTAAGGAAAAGCTTCTCCAAATCACCCCAATTTTTGATGGAGTCTTCAGAAAGTTTCATGAACCATTTGAAGGCGAGTCCCTTCAGAGCACCAATGAACGAACATGCCAGTATGGCATCATTATCTACTACATTCCTATTTGAGACTTGAAGTAGTAGATGTGTTAATTCGGTGACCCTTTGCCGTCAAAGGCTTGTAGAGTTGGGATTTTGAACTTGGGAGGGTACGGGACAAGATCCCATTCTGCCGGGTATGGCCGGACTACTCCTGCTTCTTAGAGGCCTTTTCGATTGGTAAGGGCTTCTAGACGTTGCTCTAATTTATTAATTCTTTTAGAATGAATACCCCCGTTCTCTGGATTGCCTCCCTCTTTAAATGAGGATTTAGATGACTCAGAGTTGGATTGCTTCTCCTCTTCTATGTGCACAGAAGATGAGCTTTCTCCTTCCTTTCGCTTGCCTTTAGACTTTTTAGAAGACGTTTGGGCATTCGACTTCTTCTTATCTTTGAGCAACTGTGCAAGCATCTGCTTGAGAGTATCAATAGATACTTATTGGGCACGATTCATATCGAATTGTTCCCTCTGGATCTGGGCTTGCTGTTCCAGGTGCCTGGTCATCTCCTCGGGAGTGTTTGCCATATACATAAAGGATTCTTTCTCTATGGAAGAGTTTGAGGCCTGGGATTCTGTGACGGCAGAGTGTGATTCACTGACTTCAATGCCCCAGGCTAGGGCATTGTAATCAACTGGGGTTACCGCACCAGTCCGAGTGCGAGTATGCCGGTATACTCCTTCTGGTTCTGTATCAGACTCATCAGAGCTGACTGCCAGTTGTTTTTTCCTACTTCTGCTTGGCGCAGTGCTTGGACCTGCCATGTTTGCAGTGACTTCAGGGTACTCCGTGTCAGAGAAGGTTCCCCTTCTGTGAGAACGACTCCTTTTGGCTGATCGTGAGGTTGAAGTTAATCGTCTGAATACTGACTGCTTGCTCGCATGTGAACCGCAGCCACATTCAGAGAGCATTGCTGTGATGAGCCGTTCACAACAGCAGGGTGGAGCGATGTGATTAGTACTCATTTTCTTTGTCAAGTAATCTCTTAAATCTGTTATAGGGGATCAAAGAGACAAACCTCAGGTTCTCGAGGGCTTTTCAGCTTTTGAGAGCCATCCCTACATCACAACTCTGAAACGCAGGGTTCAGAAACGCGAAACTCACATTCTATAGACCAGACGCAGCAATCGCGTTTTGGCTTTAAAACGCGGGTCTCGCGCCTCTGCTGAGAAGAGACTGTTGGCCCAAGGTTACAATCACCCGGTTTTAGAGTTTTGATGATCACAAAACATATATATTTATTTGTACTAATCAAGTTTAAGTGTTTAAGATTATTTCAGGGTTCTTAAGATTCAAGATGTTTCTTCCCTAAAGGAAGGTGGTGTTGACTCAAGATGACTCAAATACGGGATCAAGAATTCAAGTTACTCAACGATGCAAATGGAAAAGCCCGATTGAAGATCTTGTAGTCTCCTAGACCCTTATAAGATTTTAGTATGTTAACGAGTAAGATATGATATACGTGCTCAAGAAGTGACGCACACAAAAAATAAGCTTTTCAAAATACAAGTTTTTGGTAATATCGTTTTTGTTGCATGTTTGGTTGATATACATGTCTCATAATTTTTCAAATTTTTATATCAAGTTTAGAACATGTATTTTATCTTCTATACTATGCTACTTAACCCTTAAACCAATGAAAATTATTTTAAAAAATATTCCATATCCAAAAATCTGTTTTTATCCTATTCAGGCCTTTACGGTCGACCGACACTATTTCAGGCCAACTCGGTCAACCGGCCGGTCGACCGGGCCTTATGGTCGTGGACGTGCACAGCGTGCACGTCTGTCGGTCGACCAGGGCGGTCGACCGTAAACCCCTGCGGTCGACCGACTGCAAGCCACTCACCTCTGTTTGGGGCGGTCGACGGCAGTTCAAAACCCTCTTTTAAAAATGCATGGCGGTCGACCGGGCGGTCGACCGAAGCCAACGGCTACTTTGCCAAGTGGCCTGCCGGTCGACGGCAGCTGTCCAGACTGACACCAACGGCTTTATTTTGGATCTGTTTTGTTTTTTATGGATTCCAACGGCTATTTCTTATTTCCAAGTGGCTAAACTCCCCCCTAATGACCTGGTAACACTTATGAATGGTATTTATCTTTTACCTATAAATAGAGGTCATGGGTCTTTGGTTTTTTACAAGAAAAATATCCTAATTTCGAGTGTTTTCAAGAGAAGAAGTGTTTCATTACTTTTCATTTTCAAAGTTCTTTCTATTACTAAATTTTTCAGTTAGTTTTCAAGTCTTCTATACTTTTACTACTGAAATTTTTCTCTCACTTTACTTCTTGAGCCAAAAATCACACTCCACTCTATAAGAAGTTGTAAGAGAGTGTTTGTGGTCTTTCTAGATCATCAAGAGACTTGTATTCCTTTGAGTTGTGGTTTCTCTTGTGTGAGGATAGTATTCTTGGAGTTGGGTATTCCGGTCTTGTGTAGACCAATTGTAATCCCTTGGGTGTACGGTTCCTGTGTGAAAGTTTTCTTTGTAGATTTAGTGAAAATCCTTCATAGTGGTGAAGGCGGGGACGTAGAGCAGTGGCTCGAACCTCGAAACAAATCCTCTTGTGCTTGCGATTGATTTCCTTTTGTTCTTTGTTGTTTTTACATTTTTATACTTGTGCTACTACTTGCCTTGTTTTCATTATTGCACTCAATTCATCTTCTTGTATTTTTGGTCTATACTCATGTCAGCAAGGAAGCAATTAAGCACCTCAACTCATAATCTAGAGGAATCATAGAGGAGAAGTTTTAGAGCCCTTCACGGGAAATTCGGCTTCAATTTCTTATTTTGAGTGACCGCTTGCATCATATATCTTAACTTGTTTTATAAGTGCTTTTGATTAGCATAACACCTATCCACCCCCCCCCTCTAGGTGTTTTTTAATTGGTATCAGAGCTTTGGTCTCTAGGTTCTTGGCTTAACATCCTTAGAGAGATCCTTAATTGCTAATCATCTTTTTCATATTTCATCCTCATACACATTAGTAAAGATGACCGAAGGTATTAAGACCCCACGCAAGTTTGATGGCCTTAACTTTCCCATATGGAAGGTTAAGATGACCGTATTTTTGCAATCCTTGGGAAGCGGGGTTACAAAGGCGGTGACTAAATCTTTTAGCGCACCCCTTGGTGATGAGGACACTTGGTCCGTATTGCCACGAAAGAGTTTGACGTAAATGCTAGGGCACACTATGCCTTACTTCAAGCTCTTAATGATGATGACATTGCTAGAGTCATACATTGCAAATCCGCATATGAGATTTGGACTCACCTTTTAGTCACTCATGAGGGAACATCACAAGTTAAGAGGGTTAAAGTTGACCTCTTACGTTCCCAATATGAAAACTTTACCAAGCAAGAAAATGAATCTATTGATGATATGGTTACTAAATTTACTAAAATAACTAACGGGCTTGCTTCCTTAGGTGACAGCATTGACAACGATCAAAGGTGAGGAAGATCATTCGTGCACTCCCTCCATCTTGGGAAGTCAAACCTACAACCTTGAAGGAGCTCAATGACAAGGAGGAAATGGAGCTCAATGATCTCATTGGGAACCTCAAGACCCATGAGATGGAGAGAAAAGCTAGAGAAGAAATGGCTCCTTTAAAGAAGAAAGCACTCGCCTTCAAAAAAACTTCCACCTACTCTGACGAAGATGATGAAGAAGAGGATGATGAAGATCTCTCTCTTCTTGTGAAAAATGTTCGGAGAATATACAACAAAGCAAAATTTTAAAATAGAAGAAGATGTCAAGGAAAAGAAGAAAAGAAGATCATTTGCTTCAATTGCCGGAAGCCAGGGCACATTGCTGCTGAGTGTCCAAAAAATAAGAGCAAACCCTCCACCTCCAAGAAGCCATACAAGAAGAAGGCTTTAAAGGCTACTTAGGATTTAGAGAGTGAATCCAAAGAAGAAGTTGACACGACCCACATGTGTTTCATGGCTAATGAAAACACAAATAAGGTAATTTCCAAATCATCTATTGAAGATTGTGAATTATCCATGGATGATAGTTTAGAAAATCTTAGTCTTGTTTCAAGGTAACTGCATAGCAAGGGATAGACGGGTCGATCCACAGGGAAGGATGCGATGGAAGCATTTCGGAACAATCTTCTCTGCAATTCGCTTGGAAAAGAAAAAGAGATATTGATTAGATTTGATCAAGCAAAAGAAGTATAGTCTACTAATCATCTACCACAACCCAAAGTATTAGTCTTAAAGAGTGAACATCATATTGAATGAAGAGCTATCCATCCTAGGTTATTAATTGAGAATCAAGTAAGATGGATAATAACGTTAGAACCCTAATTACACTAATAAAGATTAAATTATCGTTCATCCTAATTTCAAAGTATAACATAAGCGAAGTTTTTTTTTTACTTAAAATTATGCTATCAAAGTTTTAAGTATGAATGAGTAATCATTTAAAAAGTGCAACCTGAATTAAATACACCTAACTATCGATTCATCTTCAAGAACATCAATTTAATCCTAGGGTTTCTAGTAGATGTCAATCAGTTCATCTTTCACACACCATTTTGGGACAAGGCGGTTGACAAAATTGACTCTAAAATTAATTATGAAATTTAGAAATTAGACGGGGTAAAATATTTAATAAAAATCATTCATGTATATATCACTTTAGTGGGTTATATTAGAGAGATTTCTGGTGGGTTCCTCCAAACTCCACAAAAATTCGATTGGGCCGCATTTTGTGGACCAATCAGACCACCACTGGAACCACCACCTTAAGGTAATATTTTTCTTCCCTCTTTTCTTTTTCATGCATCTATGCATTAATTCATACATTGAGAACAATGCTTGAGATAGGTGCGGGGAAGGGTCTAACATAACTTAGGTTTTTCTTTTTATTTAAAAGAAGAAGAAAAAATTAACATTTTCTTTACTTTTAAAAACTTTTTTAAAATAGAAATAATATTTTGACACATTTTGTAAGAAATTAAGTCAATTTTAAGGAATAGGATAATCATAATTAGGATTTCTTATACTTGATCAAAATAAGATTATTTGTTTGATTTTTAGGGTTAGGAAGATAATTTATCAAAGTAATTTAGTCTTGATCTTTGCCTTGATGAAATATGCGCACTTTATACACTTGCACACTTAGGGTTCAAAAACAAAGATTCTTATGCCTTATTAAAATATATATATATGTATGTATGTATGTATGTATGTATGTATGAAAAATAAATAAATCTAATTATTGATTAGCTAGGTGCTTTGGCCTAAGCAAGCCTTGATATTTATGCAAAAGATGATTAGATAAGTTTGAAAAAAAGAAATATATATCTATAAAAATCCTCTGATTAAGCTAGGTATTTGTTGTTGGCCCAAAGGCCCATCACTCTAGTTTTGATGATGATCAACTCATGTAGTTATGTTTACTAATGATCTTGTGTTTAATTAGTGACAGATTTATGATCAAGATCTTAGTAGGTGCATAGCTTCAACAAAGGATTTAAAGTCAAGATTTGGAGTTTGCACGGTGTTTGGACCAAGTCAAGAAGGCTTCAAGTGAAGACTTCAAGAAGATGAAGACTTGTGTTTAGGTATAAGATTTTGTTTTTAGAAGATTTTATTTTTAGAATAAAATGTAAAGGATAGAGTAGTTGGTGGATTGCTCAAGTATTTATTACACACACACTCTTGATTTAGTTGTCTTTTCATAAAAGAATTTTTAGAAAAGACTTTCATTTTGAAAAATACTATTTTGGTTTTGGTGTTTTCTTATATACATGTTTTAAACCAAAACCAAGTTTTATGCTTAATATCAAAAACATAGATATTTCATCTTAATTGTGTAGTGGATCATATCCATATACACTATGCTTTAATGAGTTCAAAATATCTTGTTTTTGTATTTGGTAAAGTTTGAAAAGTCACCTAGAGGGGGGGTGAATAGGTGACAATGCTAATCAAGTGAACTAAATGCGGAATTTAAAAACTTAATGCAAATTACACTCAAGTGTGATCAACAAATGATTCACACACAACCAAGCCAAGCAAATATGAATGCACAATATGAATAAGGCAAGGCACAAAGTAAAGAGAGAGATAGAGAGAGAGTCAATGGATCAAGCGCAAACAACAAGATATGTTTCGAGGTTCGAGCACCCAGCTCTACATCCCCGCCTTCGACACACGAAGGATTTCCACTAGCTCGTCCACCTAGGACCCTTTACAAGGAGTACCCAACACTCCTCTCTTTACAACCTCCTCCCTGAGGCAAACTCCAACAATCACAACCTCCTCCTTGAGGCAAATTTTCAAACCAACACAACAAACTCCCAATCACCAACCAATACAAGGATCACCTCTCAACTAGAGGGATACAACCCAAAGCACAAAGCTAAGAAAAGATTGGGTTACAACTTGGTGGTCACAACAACAACCACAAACAACTTCTTCTTCCACACAAATAACCTATAGATATAGATAGTAGATTTTAGCTCAAGTGTGGAGAAAACCAAGGGATATGAAACCAGCAACTCAAAGAAAAACCTTTGGGAAACAAATGAAATCAAGATATAGAAGTTCAAACAAAAGCTTTTCCCAAAATCCCTTTTCTTTGGTTTTTCAAACCCTAATCAAAAACACAAAAGATTGTTCACTTTGAATCCAAAAACCTATTTTTTTTCTTGCAGCAAAAACTCCAGAGAGATAGAAAATTTTAGCCCAAAAATTCTTAGAGAAAAACTCTCTCAAATGGGGTATTTATAGGCAATGTAGAAAACTAGCCGTTTACAGAATATTTGCCAGAAATAGCCTTCCGGTCGACCGGCCCGGTCGACCGCCCAACGGTCAAATTCTGGACCGTTGTGGCTACCGGTCGACCGCCTCGGTCGACCGAGAATACCTGAGAGCAAACAGCTCTCTGTCGGTCGACCGCTTCGGTCGACCGGATGCAGTGTCAGCCTGCGTGCACGTATTCGTGCACGTCGGTCGACCGGAACGGTCGACTGGCTTCTTTGTTGCGGTCGACCGTACCGGTCGACCGGCCAAGCCTGGCAGACAAAAACAGGTCTGAAATCTGGGAAAAAAATATTATAATAAATCCCACAAAATCTCTAAAATTCCACAAAAATAGTTTTATCATTTTATATTGAAATACAAACTTGTGTTAAAAATCCTAACACAAATTTCAAACATATTTGACTATTTTTGTGTCATAGGAATTTTGCCAAAAACCAAAAACTGTATTTTCTAAAACCTTGTATTTTTGAATAGAAAATACACATTGTCCAAAACCTATCTGAAATACAAAAGTATGATATTTAAACATTTTGAAGCATGTTGTATATGAATAGAAATTCAGTATACAAGAAACATATATACATCATGATTTTTGTCATTAAGTCCAAAAATATGTTTTGTTGTAAATACCAAAACATAAAACACATGGAATAGATTATCAAACAAAGTTTGTCTAAACAATTGAAGCATGCATGTATATAGAACAAATCTAATATACATAAACCATGTAAACTTGTTTTGATAAAAAAAAAATCTATTCATGAAAACCAAGATCGGTTAAACCTAAAACCGAAAATCAAAACATGAAAGGTGTGTGTTGTGAACTTGAGCTTATCATACTATTCTAATCTTTACAATTAGGATCTAAACCCAAACTAAAACTATGGATACCTAAGTCTTCTTGTAGAGCGCAATCTCCAAGCTAGAGCGCAATCTCCAAGTCGGCTTGATCCAAAAACTCCTTGATTCACCGAGCAAGTGCTATATATGATCTTTGACGCTTGGGCTCTTGAATCAACGTGTGAAAGATGTGTGGAAGCTTTCACCAACTAATATCTTGTCAAATATCTGAAACTTAAACATTGCAAGATTATTAGTACACATAACTACATGAGTTAATCATCATCAAAACTAGAGTGGAAGGCCTTTGGGCCAACAATCTCCCCCTTTTTGATGATGACAAAACTCATGGAGTTATATATGTATGGATTAAAGTAAAGCTTCAAAGAAGCTCCCCCTTAACTCATGCATAACAATAAAACATATAAGATATGCAAATGAATGTTCTTAAAAACATGTTTATATGTGTTTAAGACAATATCAAAACATGCTCTTGATACCAATAAAAATGAAACATAAAACATGCATAGACATGCATATAAACAAGGCTTCTTTTCATCAAATGTAAACTATATGCAAACACAAATATGCATATAAAACTCAAATTCTTCTCCCCTTTTTGTCAATCATCAAAAAGGGTTAAAAATAAAAGCAAAAACAATAAATTTTTCTCCCCCTTTTTGTTCAAAGCAAAGAACTAATAAAGGGTTAAATCAAATATGATACCAAAAAAAAATGTGGCAATGAAGTGTATATTGATACCAATTGAAAAGCAACAAATCAATTGAAATCAAAACGAGAACATATACCAATTGAAAACACAAATAAAATGAAAATCTTGATACCAATTAGTAAGTAAACAAATAACCTACCAATTGTAAACAAACAAACTAGATACCAATTTTGGAATTTAAACAATACTAATTTTGAATTTCCTTAAAAACAAATCTTGATATCAAATGAAACTATTATTCTTTAAAACACAAGATACCAAGTGAAATAATTTCTTTGCCAATTGAAATCCTTATTTTCTATCATAAAGCAAGGGAGTGGGAAACAAGAACAATGGTAAACCAAATACTAATTGAAATATAAAATATGAGTTTTCTCCCCCTTTATGAAATACCAAAAGAAAATATGCATAGGCTTGAAATAAGATACCAATTGAAAATTAAATCAATTGAAAATTTGCTTTAACATTGTTTCAATTTGAAAAGTTCAAGCTAAGCATAAACAAAATTTGTGATATCTTGAAGCACAAATAAATCATCTATATATGTATGTAAAAGATAGATATCAATTGAAATTTGATACTATATTAAGTGCAAGCATACATATATAAAATACAAACATATATGAGTATACAAAGAGATGTCATATTGATACCAATTGAAAGAGTTCAATGATACCAATTGAAACAACAATAAATACAAGTGTATATCTCATATAACCTACCACCCAATCATGGTTCAAGATAAAAAGGATTTTCATTATAAAGCATATAAGAACATGATCTCCCATCCAACCGCCCATTGAAGGTAGGGGTTTTCAAAAAAAATAGATTTGAAAGTGTAGTTTGTTTGAAAATCTCTACCAAAAGTGAAGAACACGAACTAGTTTTGGAAAATCTAGAAAAACTAGAACGAGATCCTTCAAATAGGGAAATGAAAACAAAATAGATTTTCACAAGTCATATGTAAATCACATAATCACTAAACACTTAAAATCCATAAAGCTCATATCAAAGTCTCATGAAAGCAAATCATGAGTAAACTAATAAAGTGAGTGTACAAGTGTTGTGAGAAACATATCAATCATGAAAATGGACAATCAAGCTCAATATTAAAAACATGAAATTCATCTAAGATGTGAAATCACCTATTGAAATCATCTTAAAAACATGATAAATGTGAAATCACCTAAAAACATGAAAATCATCAAAACATGATTTAAACTTCAAGGCATATGTATGTCATGTACAAACTAAAGTATACATACATATCCTAAACACAATGAGTCCACAAAAGTATATGCATGAAGGCACGTGGCTCAAGGATGTATATGTATAAATGATAGTTTGGACAGGATGGACATATACATAAAGTTAAAACAAAACATGTAAGATAGTGAATACAAGTTAAATGTAATAATCATCAAAACTAGACTATACTAGTACATCAAGTGAATACAAATGAGCGTTCAAGCACAAACATATATAAAGGTTTATTTGTAGCTCACTAGTTGTACAAGTATAAATCCTAGTCTTAATGAAAACTATCATTCAAGCAAGTTGTCAAAACATGAAGCATGAAACGGGTCAACAATCAATATGAACATGAATTATAAAAAAATAATCATAGAAACATGAAAATCATATGATCTTTATGCATATGCATGTGCATTAGATTTAGGGCATACATGTTAGTTTAAACAAGGTGTGAATACTAAATATAGATCCATATGAAACATGGGTGCTCAAATAACTAAACATGTATAACATTAGTCTAATGAGCATAGCACAAGCATAATGAATAATAAAACATGACATGCTATAAATAGATGAACATTAAAAGCATGCAAAATAAAAAATGGGAGTTAGAGAATGATACCAAAACCGATGAAGGTGCATCTCTAGTTCTCCAAACCACGGTGGTCCTTCCACCAAATCTCCTTGAGAGTGTAGCATCCAAATGGTTCTCCTTTTAGCTTAGAATGCATCCACCTCAAAGCACCAATACTCTCACGTGATGCGAGAGCTCCCACCTACACCAAAAGTTAACGAGGTGGTTTTTGGTACCCATTTTCTTGTGGGTCCACGGGGGTTAGCATCTTTTCTAACCAAACAAAATTAGTTGCTAAATTTTTAACATGTAAAAGATCATAGCAAAATCTAGCAAGATGGCCTTTTCGATCACAATGTGTACATGTGTACACGTGAGCATACATATGATGATGGTGATCATGAGAAGCAAGTGTATGCATAGATGGGTGTGCATGCAAGGTTGGAACTTGTTTCTTGCGAACCAAGGATTCCAAACGAGAGTGATTCATGGCACAATGGCTCAAAGTGGAGCCCAAACAATCAACACTTTTCTTCAAAACAAGTATATCATTTTCAATGTTAGAAGATAAAGTGGAGCATGCAATAGGTGTGCTAGAGATAGAAGCAATGCTAGCATGGCAAACATGCAAATCAATATCATTTTGCAAAGATTCATTTTTAGACAAAACCAAATTCAATTCTTTAGTAATAGAATCAATTTTATTTTTCAAAGTAAGGTTTTCTTTGAAAACACAATCCAATCTTGAGGATAAAATCTCATTGTGCTCCAAAATATCATCACAATCATTTTTGCCTTTTAAAACTTCAATTTCTTTTAAAGCAATGTCTAGTTGAGATCTTAGTGAGTCACATTCACTAGTAATCTCTTCTTTCTCTTGCAAAACGGTTTCAAAAGTAGAGCATAAATCCTTCATTTCTTTTTGTAAATCAAAATGTTTTTCTTTCAAAGAGTTATGTTTTTCCAAGAATTTTTCAAGCTTAGAGGCAAGTTCAACATTTAAAGTTTGAACTTCAAAACATCCATGGCAATAAGAGCTAGAGCTATCATGTATTTGAGAGTCCGATTGTACCTCATGGGAGTCATTCCCATGTGCCATGAAACAAGGCTCTTCGGATACATCTCTCCTAGATCTCCTCATATTGTTGATGATCCTTGGAAGCTCCGGAGATGTCAAGACGCTCCAAACTGCAAAAGCCGAGTTAAAACTATCAAAAACAAGTAAGAGATTATTATCAAAAGATGCTCTAAGTGTTTGAAGTGTAAGTGCATTGGCCTTCTTATGCTTGCTACTATTTGGGAGGGTTTCTATAGTGATGGCTTGATAAACTAGATGACCTAGAGTTTTTAAATGCCTAGTCATGTCCACCTTCCAAGCATCAAGTCTAAAATGGTCAAACATAGGAGGGCTAGCCATGAGTGCAAACTAGTATGAGTGCAAATGATAATTGCAAATGAAGATTAGCAAACCAAGATCACACTCCTAGGTGGTTAAACCTAAATATCAGGAGCGCTAGCTCTGATACCAATTGAAAAGTCACTAGAGGGGGGGTGAATAGGTAACAATGCTAATCAAGTGAACTAAATGCGGAATTTAAAAACTTAATGCAAATTACACTCAAGTGTGATCAACAAATGATTCACACACAACCAAGCCAAGCAAATATGAATGCACAATATGAATAAGGCAAGGCACAAAGTAAAGAGAGAGATAGAGAGAGAGTCAATGGATCAAGCGCAAACAACAAGATATGTTTCGAGGTTCGAGCACCCAGCTCTACATCCCCGCCTTCGACACACGAAGGATTTCCACTAGCTCGTCCACCTAGGACCCTTTACAAGGAGTACCCAACACTCCTCTCTTTACAACCTCCTCCCTGAGGCAAACTCCAACAATCACAACCTCCTCCTTGAGGCAAATTTTCAAACCAATACAACAAACTCCCAATCACCAACCAATACAAGGATCACCTCTCAACTAGAGGGATACAACCCAAAGCACAAAGCTAAGAAAAGATTGGGTTACAACTTGGTGGTCACAACAACAACCACAAACAACTTCTTCTTCCACACAAATAACCTATAGATATAGATAGTAGATTTTAGCTCAAGTGTGGAGAAAACCAAGGGATATGAAACCAGCAACTCAAAGAAAAACCTTTGGGAAACAAATGAAATCAAGATATAGAAGTTCAAACAAAAGCTTTTCCCAAAATCCATTTTCTTTGGTTTTTCAAACCCTAATCAAAAACACAAAAGATTGTTCACTTTGAATCCAAAAACCTATTTTTTTCTTGCAGCAAAAACACCAGAGAGATAGAAAATTTTAGCCCAAAAATTCTTAGAGAAAAACTCTCTCAAATGGGGTATTTATAGGCAATGTAGAAAACTAGCCGTTTACAGAATATTTGCCAGAAATAGCCTTCCGGTCGACCGGCCCGGTCGACCGCCCAACGGTCAAATTCTGGACCGTTGTGGCTACCGGTCGACCGCCTCGGTCGACCGAGAATACCTGAGAGCAAACAGCTCTCTGTCGGTCGACCGCTTCGGTCGACCGGATGCAGTGTCAGCCTGCGTGCACGTATTCGTGCACGTCGGTCGACCGGAACGGTCGACTGGCTTCTTTGTTGCGGTCGACCGTACCGGTCGACCGGCCAAGCCTGGCAGACAAAAACAGGTCTGAAATCTGGGAAAAAAATATTATAATAAATCCCACAAAATCTCTAAAATTCCACAAAAATAGTTTTATCATTTTATATTGAAATACAAACTTGTGTTAAAAATCCTAACACAAATTTCAAACATATTTGACTATTTTTGTGTCATAGGAATTTTGCCAAAAATCAAAAACTGTATTTTCTAAAACCTTGTATTTTTGAATAGAAAATATACATTGTCCAAAACCTATCTGAAATACAAAAGTATGATATTTAAACATTTTGAAGCATGTTGTATATGAATAGAAATTCAGTATACAAGAAACATATATACATCATGATTTTTGTCATTAAGTCCAAAAATATGTTTTGTTGTAAATACCAAAACATAAAACACATGGAATAGATTATCAAACAAAGTTTGTCTAAACAATTGAAGCATGCATGTATATAGAACAAATCTAATATACATAAACCATGTAAACTTGTTTTGATAAAAAAAAAATCTATTCATGAAAACCAAGATCGGTTAGTGTTGTGAACTTGAGCTTATCATACTATTCTAATCTTTACAATTAGGATCTAAACCCAAACTAAAACTATGGATACCTAAGTCTTCTTGTAGAGCGCAATCTCCAAGCTAGAGCGCAATCTCCAAGTCGGCTTGATCCAAAAACTCCTTGATTCACCGAGCAAGTGCTATATATGATCTTTGACGCTTGGGCTCTTGAATCAACATGTGAAAGATGTGTGGAAGCTTTCACCAACTAATATCTTGTCAAATATCTGAAACTTAAACATTGCAAGATTATTAGTACACATAACTACATGAGTTAATCATCATCAAAACTAGAGTGGAAGGCCTTTGGGCCAACAAAGTTTTGGAAAATATGTTTTAGATTGAGCCAATATTTCCAAGTTACAAAAATAGTCCAAAACATTTGCAACATGTCTTGATTTTGTGCAAGCATGTTTGTTTATCAAAGTATATTGGTAAAACTATTTTTGTAGATTTTTTGTGAATTTATGGGATTTTTATGTGAGCCAAAAGACCAAGTTTTTATCCCTTTAGTTTTTCTGTTCCAGGCTTCAGCCAGTCGACTAGTCGACAAACCAAGTCGACTGGGGCTGAAGTCGGTCGACCGTCTCGGTCGACCGACGTGCACAGACATGCACGCCAGTTTTGCAGGAGGGCCGGCCGACCGACTCGGTCGACAGTCCAGAGAGCTCTGCTCTCTGGAAAGGCCCCGGCCGACCGCACGGTCGACCGGACAGAGAGTTTACTCTCTGTATCCTGGCTCGGTCGACCGCCCGGTCGACCGATGGCTCAAACGGTCTGAAATATGACCGTTGGCCGGTCGGCCGCCCGGTCGACCGACAGGCCTGACAGACCCCAACGGCTAGTTTTTTCCAGCCTATAAATTTGGGGGTTTGGCCATTGTTTTTCACCAAGATTTCTAGTGGACTTTGAGCCAGTTTTTCCCACTCCATTAAAAGAGTTTTCTCCACTAAATTGAGAGCTAATACTTCCAATCAAAAGGGGAGTTTATCTAGAGTGTTCAAAAGAGATTTCTTGAGTTTTCCTCCACCATCTCTTTCCTTGTTTTCTCACACATACACTTGAGCTATCCATTGCTATTCATCTTATAGGAGTGTTGTAGTGAGAGTTTTTATTGGTGATCAAAATGTTTAGATCACCAAGAGTTCTACTTTGTTTCTTGAGGAGGCGGACGAGTGCGTTCGCGATTGTTTCGAGTTCGTGTGTGAACTCTTGTTTGAGGTGCGGCCTCGGCGAGTCGGTGGGCTTGCGGTGTGTACGGACTAGAGAGTCTGAGAGTTGTAGGTGTTACGGCACCGAGTGATCCGGTGGGATCGATTATAGTGGAAATCCTTCGTGTGTCGAAGGCAGGGATGTAGAGCAAGTGTGCTCGAACCTCGAAACAAATCCCTTGTGTTTGCGATTGCTCACTCTCTCTCTCTTTATCTTTTGTTTATATCTTGCATGCTATTACTTGTCTTATCTTTATATGCATGATATACTTGTGTGCTCATATTGTTATACATGCTTGGGTTGTTTGCTAACACTTGTATTTAACCAAGAGAGCCAACGCGGCACCTCAAACCATATCCAGGGGAATCTAGAGGAGTTTGTCCAGAGCCCTTCACGGGGAATTCGGCAACACTCTTGTGTTATACGTGGTGTTTAGTTTAAATAGTTTGTTTAGGTCATAATAGTTTTTACTTCCGCATTATTTGTCATTAAGTGACCATTAGATTAGCCATCACCTATTCACCCCCCCTCTAGGTGAACTTACATTTGTGCCTCATAAAGCATAAGTTCACGCCTAAAAGCGGTTCATATAATAAAATTCTTAATTTTGTGGCCTTATTTGCTCGAGTCCTTAAGCCCTTGGGGTGTTTTCACACCCGGTGCCCTAAGACAGTTTGGTTTGGGAGTCACCAATTAAAGGCTCATTACATGGGCAGATTAGAAAACCTAATAGAACTAAGGAATAATACCACCAAAAATAAAATTAATATATAAATAAATAAATAAGACATAAGAGTTAGAGTTAAAGAACCCTTAGTCAAAACTTCACGGTCACAAAGGTGCATATGACTTAGGGTAAAGTAATAGACAAGATGAGAAGCACAATTTGACTCCTTATTTGATTGATAACAAATTTTTGAATAGAGACTAAGTTTAGGAATGAAAAATTCAGTTTTCCTATAACTTATAGATTACTTAAATCTTATAATAATATTTCAAATATTTTTGTTTTAAATGTGTTTTCAAAATACTAACATTTTTTTCTTTCTTTATGGATTTTGTGGGTGCAATCCACTGAAAATACTCACGAGATAAAACTCGTTCTCTAGGGGTAACCTAGAGGCTTAACGGCTTGTTACACAAGCTCAATGCAATCGCGTGACCTGCGAAAGTGGTCTAATAATCTTTGGTTTAGTTTTGTTGTTTTGCTCGAGGACGAGCAAAAGATAGGTGTGGGGTGTGATTGCACACATTTATTGCATTATTCTTTATTACATATCCACATTTATCATGTAATAAATCTGTTAAATTTCTTGTCTTAAATGTCTATTTTGTAGAAGAAAATCATGGGGGGAAAGAGGATAAAATCAAATAAATATCAGTTAAATTCAGATTTAACTAGATCTATTTGGTTAAAGGAGGATGATCCCAAATCCAGTTAGTTAAATTCAGTTTTTGGTGAATCAAGTGGTTAAAGCTAAAGATCAATCGAGGATAACGTCAAATACAGAGTTCAAATCCAAAGGAATAAATGAATAGAGAGAAGATCAACAGATGAGATGAAACAATTTTGACTCAGATTCTGGCTGGATACATTTTAGTATTTGAATCATAACTTTCGCTACCAGAACTCCAATCTGATGATTCAAGATGATCCAGAAAGAGGATTTAAAGGGATACAACTCTTAAGTTGATTATTATTTCTAATTCTGTCATTTGATAAGTTATATTTAGAAATCAATACGCCAATAAGCTACAGATTACAACTGAATATCCACATCAAATCAAGTTTGGAGATAAGGGGAGGATTCAAATTCAGAAATAGCCAGCTTTCCTTATCTTCATACTCCTCTACCCTCTGCATTTCTTCTATAAATACCTGCAATCTCAAAGGCAAAAAGTGAATGACCAAGTAGAGAGCAGAACTTAGGCTAATTTGTAGTTTGTAACTTAGGTTTTTAATTTTCTTTTATATAATTTTCATTTTATTTATGTAACTGAGACGAGAGGAGACTTTCATGGAGGAATGAGAGTAAGCATGTGCTGAAGGTGACACCGTGTAAATGATCTTTTCTTTCATTGTTATTTGAATCGAATCGAGATTTTCTTTTCTTTTCTATTCTTGTTTTTGTTCGCTTCCCTCTTTTGTGTTTGTGGATCCAAATGAAACTGATAGCCTCAAAGTTGCCTTGTCCTTGCAAGTGTCGTTGAAGGCTTATGGTGATGGATATCCATTTTATGGTTGTATAGCTCGCCCCTTCATTTTAAAGTGTAAATCAGGAATGGGGAAGATCTCATCTACCATGCTTCGTTCACCTTCAAACAAAGGTACATCATCAATACGGGTAAAAGGTAAGCAGGCGCCGAAGAGGTAAGTATATTTTTTAGGTTTTAGTTTTTCTTTCTTTCTTGTAACTTTTAGTGTAGATCACTAATACCATAATCACCCAAATCTCTTTCACTCTTTCAATTTCTTTGTACATATCACTTCTATTTTCTCCATCTTCTCATTCTGCCACTTTCTTCCTAACTTAACTTTAACTCTTTTTCATTTTCTTTTAAAAAACTAAAAGAAGAACTTTAACCATTCTTTGCAGCATAAAAGAGAACTTGCTAAATAAAGCTTCCATCTTTAGTCCCTCCTTATGGATCACGACCTGCATAGCAACTTGCTATTTCGGTAGAATTGAACACCTTGTACTATTTTAAAAGTTCTGAAATTTTATATTTGTGTGTAAGTTCTAACTCAATCAAATTAGGAGAAGCTTTTGAAGAATTATCTCATAATTATGATTTTCTTAAAAAGAAATATTTAAAAAGGAAAATGAAACTCTTAACCACAAAATTTTCATGCTAACAAAAGAAAAGGATGAATTGTTTTCAACTCTCTCTTCTACTCAAAAAGATTTGATGCTTATAAGATTTCTTGTAAAGCTAAATTTCCTTTGATAGATAAAGACAAGATTTCCTTGCTAAAGAATAAAATTAACTCTTTAGGAGAAGTTTTAAAGAAATGTGAATTTGATAAATCTAGATTGGAGGCTATGTTTTCTAAGAAACATATCCCAAAGAAACAAACTCATGCTACACACACCCATGCTCACAAGTCACAACATTTGCGCTCTCATCATGCCAAGCATGTGCACAAACCAAACAATCACACTCCTCACACTCATCATGCATTCATGCATGGTAAAGTTTATACATGCACTTATTGTGGCCGAAAGCGTCACTTAGCTAAATTTTGTTTTGATAGAATAAATGCCTCAAATAATCATGTTTGGATTTGTAATGCTAACATTAAAAGACCTAAGAAAATTTGGGTACCAAATGCCTCAAATAATCATGTTTGGATTTGTAATGCTAACATTAAAAGACCTAAGAAATTTGGGTACCAAAGTCAACAATTATGTTACATGATGTAGGGACACTCCAAAGCTCAAAGACGTAGGGAGCGGTGGTATCTTGATAGTGGTTGCTTAAAGCACATGACATAGGATATCAACAACTTTGCAACCCTTTCAAGATACCATAAAGGTGGCACCGTCACCTTTGGAGATGACGCCAAAGGAAAGATTGTTAGTATATGTAACATTAAACTTGGTTCATCTCCTATGATTGAAAATGTTGCTTTAGTTGATGGCCTCAAGCATAATCTCTTGAGTGTTAGTCAACTTTGTGATAAAGGTTTTAATGTGATTTTTGATGACTTAGCTTGTAATATTTTTGATAGACAAACTAATGCATGTATACTTTTCAGATTTCGTGAAAACAATGTATACATGATTAATATGTCTAATATGCAATGTAATGCCACTTGTTTGAATGCCTTCAATGATGACTCTTGGTTGTGGCATAGGAGACTAGGCCATATTTCTTTTGACCATCTATCTAAAATAAACAACAAGGACGTGGTGAAAGGTATTCCTTACTTGAAATTTGAAAAGGACCACATTTGCAATGCGTGCCAACTTGAAAAATAAACCAAGTCCTCTTTCAAATCCATCAAGGATTCTGACATCACGACCTTTGGAGTTAATTCATATGGATTTATTTGGTCCTACTAAAATCAAAAGTCTAAGTGGAACTCGTTTTGCTTTTATTTTGGTTAATGATTTTTCTCGTTTTACTTGGGTTTCTCTTTTTAGAACACAAAAATCAAGCCTTTTCACATTTTCAAACATTTAGGAAAAGAGTTGAAAAGGAAAATGATTCTTCAATTTTACGAATAAGGAGTGATAGAGGTGGTGAATTTAATTGCCAATCCTTTATCACTTACTGTGAAAAAAATGGAATTAAATATGAATTATCTTGTTTTAGAACTCCACAATAAAATGGAGTAGTTGAGAGAAAAAATCGAACACTTCAAGAAATGGCTAGGAGTATGATAAATGAATACGGTCTCCTTAAATACCTATGGGCCGAGGCCGTAAACACATCTTGTTACATATCAAATAGGGTTTTCTTTTACAAAAACACTTCTAAAACTTCTTTCGAAATCTACTATTCAAGAAAATCAAATGTTTCTTATTTTAAAGTTTTTGGTTGTAAATGTTTTATTTTAAATACTAAAGATAATTTAGGTAAGTTTGATGCAAAATCTTATGAATCTATTTTTGTTGGTTACTCTAACACTAGTAAAACCTATAGAGTCTTCAATAAATCTACAAACACTATTGAAGAATCTATACATGTAAAGTTTGAGGAATCTAATATTTTTGTTGAGAATGTTGTAGAAATAGATTCCTTAGGTGAAAACATGGAGAGGATTATCTTGAAGGATTCACCTATAAAAGAAGACGAGCTAAAGATTGATGTGCAAAATGAAGTTCAAGAAGTTGAAGCGGAGCCACCACAACCACTTCCAAAGGATTGGAGATTCGCTCCACATCATTCCAAGGATCTAATTATAGATGATGTATCAAAAGGGGTAACTACTCATTCTAAACTCCATGATCTTTGTGGCCAGTATGCTTTTCTTTCTCATTTTGAACCAAAGAACATCCTCGAAGCCGAGGACGACTCATATTGGTTGTTTGCCATGCAAGAGGAGCTCAAGCAATTTGAGCGCAATCAAGTTTGGCATCTTGTCCCTAGACCCCATTATAAACCAACAATTGGTACTAAATGGATTTTTTGGAACAAGTTGGATGAGTCGGGCAATGTTGTTAGGAATAAAACTAGATTAGTGGCCTAAGGTTACACCCAAATCGAAGGTATCGATTTTGAGGAAACCTTTGCACCCGTAGCAGGCTAGAAGCCATACGGATAACACTTGCTTTTACTTCCTATAAAGATTTCAAACTTTTTCAAATGGATGTCAAAAGTGTATTTTTAAATTGGTTTATTGAAGAGGAGGTGTATGTTGAACAACCCTCCGGGTTTGTTGATCCTACACATTCGGATTATGTTTTCAAACTAAACAAATCTTTATAAGGTTTAAAATAAGTGAAAACACCTAGAGGGGGGTGAATAGGTGATATGCTAATTTATAAACTAAATGCGCTAAATGTGAAAGCTTAAAATTATTTTGCAACACACTTAGTACAACACACAAGTGTAGCCGAATTCTCCGTGAAGGGCTCTGGACTAACTCCTCTTGATTCCCCTAGATATGGGTTGAGGTGCTATATGAAGCTCTTGTGGTTAAGTACAAGTGAGGCACACACAAACAATCCAAGCATATAATGAATAAGCAATATGAAACAATGCAAGGACAACACAAGCAAATATGATATGATGCTATGAATGATGCTATGCACAAATAAACAAGAGAGAGAGTTAGAGAGACAACGGATCAAACGCAAACACAAAGATATGTTCCGAGGTTCGAGCCCCTAGCTCTACGTCCCCACCTTTACCGAGAAGGATTTCTAATCCACTATACTCACACCGAGGGAACCTCCACCGAGGAGGATTTGTTACAACACAAGGAGTACCGAACTCCTCTCTCAAACACCGCCTCACAACCGAGGGGAAGGCCCGTAGCCAATACAACCACAAACACCTCTACCGAAGAGGATTTACAAACCAAACTCCACCTCTCACTAGAAGGAGCAATCCAACCAACTCCACCTCTACCAAAGAGGGAGCAAACCAATCACCCGATCAACCTCTACCAAAGAGGGATACAACAAAAGCAAGGGTGTTTACAACTTGGATGCTCAATCAACCTCAAACAATCTCTTTTCCACAAAACAAAGATCCTAAATAGAATAGGATAGAATGATAGCTCAAGTGTGGAAAAAACAAGTGTTTTGATCAAAGAAAATCTCTTGGGAAAATACCAAATTGATATAGAAATGAAGAACTAGAAACCAATTCCCAAAAACCTATTTTCTTTGAAAATAACAAACACTTAAAAACAAATGAGATGGATCTTTTTGCTCTTTAAACTCTTTTGAAAACTTCTTTTTAAAACCAGAGAGTGGGAAAAAATTAGCTCAAAAAATCTTAGCCAAAACCCCCAAGAAATGGGGTATTTATAGCCCAAACAGAAAACTAGCCGTTAGGCTGATCTGGCAGCCTGACAGGCCTGCGGTCGACCGGCCCGGTCGACCGCCAACGGTCAGAAATATGACCATTGGGGCAATCCGGTCGACCGCCCGGATACAGAGAGCAGGGCTCTCTGGTCCGGTCGACCGCCCGGTCGACCGCCCAGATACAGAGAGCAGAGCTCTCTGGTCCGGTCGACCGACCGGCCGACCGGCCCTGTGTCTGCCAGACGTGCACAAGGCTATGCACGTCGGTCGATCGCAGCGGTCGACCGGCCCATGGTTCGGTCGACCGTGCGGTCGACCGACCTGGCCTGTCAGCCACAGTCTGGGTCAGAAACTGGGTCAGAAAACTGTTAAACATATTTTAATAATTTCTTTTAAATCTTCTAAAAATCCTCAAAAATAGTTCTAACATTTTGCATTGATATATAAACATGTGATAAAAGTTTCAACTCAAATATCAAGCAATTTGAACTATTTTTGTGTCTTATCATTTTTATCAAAAACCAAAACTAGTATTTTATCAAACTTGGATTTTTCAATAGGAAATCTGATTTTTCCTAAAACTTATAGAAATACAAAAACATGATATTTGAACATTATTAGGCATGTTGTATATGGACATAGGTCCAATATACATGAAACAAATATATCATAGTTTTTGTCCTTAATTCCAAAAATATGTTTTGTTAAAAATACCAAAACATAAAACTACATGAATAGGTCACACTTATTCTTTTGCTCGTCCCGAGCAAAACAAAGAAAAAGAAAATCTAGACTAACAGTTTATTACACCACTTTCGCAGGTGACGCGATTGCACTGAGCATGTGCAACAAGCCGTTAAACCTCTAGGTTACCCTAGAGGAGGAGTGTTGTCTCCTGAGGGTTTTCAGCGGATTACACCCACAAAATCCATAAAGAAAGAAGACAAATGTTAGTATTTTCGAAAAACGCATTTTGAATAAGAGATAAGTTTACGAACTATTTTTGCAAAAATAAAAGTGATCCTAGGTCATAAGTCCACCTATAATCATTCTTCCTTAAACTTAGTATCCATGCAAGATCTTGTTTTTAATTAAGGTAAGAATTCAAAATTGGATTGAATATTTTATCTTTCATAAAACCTAGATAATATGCACACCGTGTAAGTGAAAATTTCTGGGATTTCAACTCCAACCATCAAGCCATTTATTTATATATATTCTTTTTTCTTTTTCTTCCCTTAGTTTTATTAGGCTTTCTAATTCACCCATGTAGCGAGCCTATAACCGATGACTCCCAGACCAGATGGTCTTAGGGCACCAGATGAGGAAACATCCCTCGGGTTTTAAGGACTCGAGTAAAAAAAAAGGCCACAAAACTAAGAGGGATTATTCTTAATCACCGTTAGGCGTGAATAACCATGCTTCTTGAGGCACAATTATCCAGCTTAATAAGTGAGATCACTGTTAGGCGTGAGTCATCATGCTTCTTGAGGCACAATTTCCCAGCTTAATAAGTGATCTTTTATTTATATATATTTTTTTTTTCTTTTTCTCTTTTTTTTTTTTTATATATATATATGGCATTTTTGGTCTTTGTTTCCATCCCAAGAAATGTGTAAGTGTAAAGTGCATATTATCTAAGGCAAAAAATGCAAGATAAAAATATCTCCTCAATTTTACTTACTTAGCCTATAATTTTCAAACAAGATCTATTATTTCAACTAAGTTTAAGATGTCATAATTAAGGCTTTCTTAATCTCTAAGATACATCTTAATTTTCTTAAAAATAGAGCAAAACTTTGTTTCTTATTTCAAAAAGTTTTTATTTTTGTTTATTTTTATTTATTTTTTTTATTTATATTTTTCTAAAAGAAAAGCAAAATCTAAAAAGAAAATGGAAAATCTAGAAAAAAGATAAAATCTAAAAATAAAAGACCTAAAAAGAAAATTAAAAGTCCTAAAAAAATAAAAATCCTATAAAGAAAAGAAAATCCTATGTTAGTAAACCCTCCCCCACACTTATTTCATGCATTGTCCTCAATGCATTATGGTAAATGTATGCATGAAACAGGTAAGAGGTAGGAAAATTTATTTACAAGGAATATACAAATGTAACTCTCACATGGGTTTTTGGTCGCTTCCCTCTGGCCCGTTTCCCATCGTTCCAATGTGTTCTCTTTCTTGAACTCCATTGGGAAACGGTCTGAATTGTTCTTACCCTAGGTGATTCCAGTTTCAATTTGTTGTTATTTTCATTCATACTCTTTCCACCACATCGTTCACAAACAAAGTCCTTATCACCACTCTCACTCAGAATCTCATCACTTCCATTTTTAGAAATTTTAACTCCTCTCCATATAATTCTTCAAAGCTCAAGTCAACATCCGGAAGTGGACAATTAGCTAACTTACCCCGAGTTGACTCATCTAAGCACATAATCTCATCAGCAAACAAGTCTTCAAATGATATATCAATTGGAGGTTCAAATACAGTCTCAGTTGGCTCATTGAAAGTGAAAGTATCCAAATCAACTTTCCCCGTTTGAAAGGGTACTCGGATAAGAGAATCACAAGATTGTGACTCATCTTTTGGATCTTCACCTTCCTCCTCACAATTGTTACTAATGAAATTAACCTCAAATGTTTGATCTTTTGTTTGTGAGGCTGTGTGTGGAAGACATTGTGTTCATGTGTCATGTTACCAAAAGTCAACCTCATTGATCCATTCCGGCAATTAATGATTGCATTTGCAGTAGCCAGGAATGGTCGACCCAGAATGACAGGAATTTGTGCCCTTTGATTTGAATTTGATACTGGTTTTGTTTCAAGGACAACAAAGTCAACTGGATAAAAGAATTCTCCAACTTTGACAAGGACATCTTGAATTACCCCCTTGGGTTTAGTAACAGAGCGGTCAGCCAATTGAATGGTCATTTGGGTCGGGAGAAGATCACCTAACCCCAATTGTTGGTACACAGAGAAAGGCAGGAGATTGATACTGGCCCCCAAATCAAGAAGTGCCCTATTGATGGTAGTCTGTCCTATGATGCATGAAATGGTGGGGCTCCCTGGGTCTTTGTACTTAACAGGAATTGGACCAGTGAGCAACTCATTAATGGATGATGCAAGGAAGACTTTTTTAGGGACTTGGGTCTTCCTCTTCTTGGTGCACATTTCCTTCAAAAATTTAGCATATGAAGGCACTTGTTGAATGGCATCAAGAAGAGGGACATTGATTTGGACCTTTTTGAATGTTTCTTTTATTTTCTCCATGTGAGCATTTGACTTGGGATTCTTAAGCCTATTTGGATATGGTACTCTAGGCTTATAAGGTTGCTCATCTACCTTTTCTTTCCCTTGGCTTTGGAAGTGGATGGCTCTGTACTAGAGGATGGGTTGTCAAAAGTTGGTGACATTGGGACATGAGGAGTTTGCTTTGGTACTGGATGAGATTGTGGACTAGAAACCTTATTGTCAACTTGTTTACCAGATCTCAGGGTATGAATGGCATGACAGTGACTGGGTCCTGAATTTTCAACTTTGGGATTTAGCAATGGCTGGCTTAAGAACAGTCCTTTTGATTCTCAGCCAATTGCTTGATCTGGACCTTCATTTCATTCAACTCCTGTTGCTGGTTCTTTGTTAAGGTTTCTATCATTTGTTTCAACTCAGATATTTCAGAATTATTTTGGGGTGGATGTTGAGGATATGGAGATTGGAACTGTGATTGGTAATATGGTGGTGGGTCCTGATATGACTGTGGTGGACTTTGAGATGGATGAACATACAGTGAATTCTGATCAAAACTGGATGAATGAAACTGAGCATTGTATGGATGTGGAAGTGGTGGCATATGATGCTCAGTACCAGACTGACTCCATGGAAAATTTGGATGGTTCTGCCATCCTGAATTGTAAGTGCTGGAGTATGGAGGATGATTGGGTCTGGTCAATACTGCATTCATGTTCTCTTGAAATGGGGGCTGATACAATGGACACTCCTCAACAACATGGCTAAGGTCTTGACATTTGGTGCAACCTGGTCTAATCAAAGGCAATGGGTTGACCTGGTTGACCACAGAATTCCCTTTTGACTCAAGCAACTCTATCCTCTTCATTAATTGTGTGATCTTGGTTTCTGCAGCTAGAGAGGATTCTTTGGAGTGTGTACCAGTTCTGGAAGTAGTGGAAGTGGATTTGTCAGGACAAGACTCCCACTGAATGGTTTTTTCAGCTAGGGTTTCAAAGAGATCCCACCCCTGATGTTCATCTTTTTTCAAAAATTCCCCCTGGCACATGGATTCTAAAAGGGTTTTTGTTTGGTAATCTAATCCATCATAGATAATCTGGCATAGCCGCCATTTCTCTATGCCGTGATGGGGACACAGGGCAAGAAGGTCTTTGAAACGCTCAAGATACTTCCAGAAAGGTTCATTTGTTTCCTTCTTGAATTGCATTATGTTCTTTCTCATGAGGGCTGTTTTGTGGATAGGATAGAATTTCTTAAGAAAGACTTTAACAAAATCCTCCCATAAAGATATGGAACTGACTGGAAGATTATAAAGCCATTTCTTAGCTAAATCTTTAAGTGCAAACGGTATGAACCGTAACCTAACAGCATCCTCAGACAGTTGGGAAATTCTCATCATTTGGCATACCTCTTCAAACTCACGAATAAAGAGGTACGCATCCTCAGACTCTAAACCATGGAAGTGGGGAAGTGTACTAATGAATTGTGGTTTCAGCTCAAAATTGTTTCCATTAGGCTCGGGGAGAAGAATGCATGAAGGAATGGAGGTGCGAATCGGATAAAATCGATCCTGAAGTGAGACGTTGTTGGTCATGATGAAGTGGTTGTGGAAGTGTAAGTGTAGAAAGAATTAGGATCACAAAACCACTATTGTATATACAATCACAAACAACGTGCACCGATCACACCAGCGAAAAAAGAAAAATAACAAACAACAAAAGAAAAAATCAATCCAAGCTTATCTAGGGTTTCTGGTCCTAGATGACTCCTAAATAGACTGTCCACAGGAGGTTTAGTGTAGACCTTGACTATAAGCAAATCAGCCAGGGAAGGGTAAAGTCGTTGGGAGGTTTTCCGTCCGGAGACGTTCCTTAATTAAGTAACCAACAACCTTTGGGCTTTCGGCCCTCAACCCCTTTCCTAGACACCGATTTTACAGAAGTCAATTTCCAACACTTTTCCCCCTTAGGATATCTCCTAAGTGAGTCCGGATGTCCCTAGGGCCAACGTCTATCAAATTTTATTTACAAGCTTAGGATTGTGAGTACGTGGGGAAAATGATTTCCGGGCTAAGGAAAGGGTAATGACCTCCCCCACCTTATGTTATTTACAGGAATTGCCCTTAGAATTAATTGTGCAAGTGTACGACGAAAGATAACTAGGGTACACTCAAAGCATGAAAATCAAGCAAGAGTTTGTCCTAGTCTATATGCAATGAATCACGTACCTTGTCCCACGCACTCTTCAACAGTAAATTTAAAGTAATTGAAAGACACGTGCCTATAATGCAAGATGTCTAACAATTTTTTTAGCAATTATCAACCAATTTCTTACTGTTGAATTAATTAACAGGACTATAGTGAAGTATACAGGAAATGAAGTATATAGGCAGCAGTATCTTGCAGAGCAGAAGCCCCTGCAAAAATTTTGTAAGTAGTGAACTCTAAAGTGCCGCGTTCCCACGGCAATTCTTGTGGATCCGCGGCACAATAGAGGGATCCTGGGCTCTGCTTTCTTGAGCAGAGGCCCAGGTCCACTTATATGATTCTGCTGTGAATATTTTCCTGTTTTCTTCACCTGTACCTGCAACAGAGAAGATATATCGTTTAGTTTCTCACTTTAAAAATACCGTCGCTCTCCCCGGCAACGGCGCCAAAAATTGATAGATTGAAAGGGTAGTGTGAAGTATAGCACGAGTATTATGTAAAAGAGAAAGGTTTAGAATCAACCTTGGTGCTTGTTTACTCCACAAATGTATGTAAGATGTTCAATGTACCCTTTCTTATCTCCGCTATAGCCTAGGGCTATACCGAGTCGGATCTCAGGGAGAGCTAGTGTAGAAACGTTACGATACACGTGAGAAGATAAAACGAGAACTCTTCTTTGTTTACAAGAATAAAGAATCAAAAGAAAAACAAATAAAAGAAAGGATGGCTATGTTCATGGTGGAAATCGGGAGAAATCAAGATTGAGATGGATTTGAACTAACAACTAAAAAGAAAGTAAAATCAAGAAAACTTTGAATGCAAGAAATCCATGACTAGCTAACCTTAACTACCTTGCTAAAGACTTACTAAACTCCGTGATAGTGATGCGTGCCTCATGTTGATTCATCGGCATGGATGTGTCTTGCTTGTGGTCTAATTACCTTCTCACATGGATGATGGGGAAACATTCTTGGACTTGTCTTATAGCCTCCATAGATGGTCATCGGCCTACAAATAGACTCTCACTAATGGAATCAAAAGAGCTACACTCAAGTGATGCAAATGAAGAACATACAACATTCACTAATGGAAGTAGTGAAGTTATACATCAAATAGCATATTGGTGCTTCCATCTCCATGTTCCATCAAGGCACTAGTTCGAAGACTAGGCTCCAAGTGAGGCACACATGAATCATATGGAGAATTACAACAAGATTCTTGCCAAGAAATGAAACAAAACCCATCGGAGAAGAGAAGATCATACAAATTGCAAGATGAAGTAAAGCAATCACCCATGAGTTAGTAGTTAGCAAGAGTAGTGGTTAGCTAGTACATGGAAAGAAAATTAGCTACAACAAGCCATTACAAAAGCAAAACAAAGCATGATTAAATTGCTAGAAAGTAAAGCAAGTAAAGAGAAAGGAAACAAACTAGAATCAAGCTCAAGTAGAGAAGTAGAGAATGGATCAATCCTTGATTGCTTCAAGTTGTCACTCCTTGATGAATACAAGCTCTCTCTCTCATACAACTCTCTCTTGCAATGAAATCTAGGGAGAAGAAGATCATAGAGAGCTAAAAACCCTAAACAAAAACTATCAAAATACAAAACTATGAACTAAACTCTCTCTCTTCTCTGATCAGTCTCTGTACGCAGGTCTTCATGGGGTATTTATAGGAGAAATGGGAAGCTTCCAGAGAGATGTTTGTTGCCATAAAATCCGGGCCCAACGGCCCCAAGATTGCCGCGCCCAAGTCGCGCCACGCGGCAAGATCTGGGCCGTTGGTCCAGATCTTTCTGGTACAGGTTGTTGCAAGTTAGTTAGGCCACGTGGTATGGTTAGAATCTTGGTTTGTTGCGAGGATCTCTCTGGATCTGGATTGAGATTTGGCTTTATCCTTAATCTTGATTAATCACTTAATTAGTGTTAATTAAGTGATTATTTGAATATCTCTCCATTAGAATAGGTACCTGCAAATATGTAGAGAAGAGGAGTAAAAATCACATATTTATTTGTAATATGCATGGGGATTATGATGTAAAATATGCAATATTGAGTACTAATCATATGTCAAACTAAGTTTGTTTAAGTCATGTAAGCATGTATGTATATAGAGCACATCTAATATACATAAAACAAAGTAAACTTTTTTTGATCAATCTATTCATGAAAATCAAATCCAAAACATAAAACTTGTGTGTGTTGTGCACTTGAGCATATCAACTATACTAAGCTTTACAAATGGATCTAGACACACTAAGCTATGGATACCTAAGTCTTCTTAACGATCTTCATCTACAAGCCGACTTGGTCCAAACACCGTGATCCAACGAGCATGGCTATGAATGATCTTGACGCTCGGGCTCGGGAATCACCAAGTGAAGGCTTCCAAACTTCTCTTTTTGAAGCAATCACCAACTAATAGCTTGTTACATGATCTGAAACTAAAATCACAAGATTATTAGTAAACATAACTACATGAGTTAATCATCATCAAAACTAGAGAGGAAGGCCTCCGGGCCAACAATCTCCCCCTTTTTGATGATGACAAAACTAATGGAGTTATATATGCATGGATTAAAGTTAAGCTTCAAAGAAGCTCCCCCTTAACTCATGCATAAACAAATAAACATAAATATGCAATGAATATTATGCATAAACAATAAAAGGTTCTAGATACCAATGAAATTATAAAACAACATGAAACATGCATAGATATGCATAAACAATAAAAGGCTCTAGATACCAATGGAATTTTCCAATGAAATTTTAAAAAACAAAATAAACATGCTAGATACCAATTAAACTTAATATATGCAAAAACATAAGTATGCATATAAAACAATTAAACTCAAAATCTTTCTCCCCCTTTTTGTCAATCATCAACAAAGGGGTAAAAACCAAAACAATAAAAAATTAAAAATGTGAACATTGTTTTATTGTTTTGACCCCTTTTTGTCTAAAACAAAAACAAAGTCAATAAGGGGTGACATTAAAAAATGAAAACAACATGTTGATATCAATTGAAATAATTGTTCATTTTAAACATATGATATCAATTGAAATTATTATTTTCTATCATAAAGTGAGGGAACAAAATACCAATTGAAATACAAAATCAAATTTTCTCCCCCTTTATGAAATACCAATAAAAATAATGCGTAGGCTCGAATTAAGATACCAATTAAATGCTAAATCAATTGAAACAAAGTTGAAACTCAAGCTCTAGCATAAACAAAATATATATGTATGAAAGTGTTAATACCAATCGAAATTGATACTATAGGAATTGAAAGCATACATACATACAAACATATATGAGTATACAAGATAGATCAAAATTGATACCAATTGAAAGAATTCAATGATACCAATTGAAACAACAATAATATCAAGTGTATACATCATATAACCTATCCTCCCAATCATGTTCAAGTTTAAAATGATTTTCATTATAAAGCATACATGAGCATGATCGCCCATCCATCCGCCCGTCGAAGGTAGGGGTTTTCAAAAATAGGTTTGAAAATTATTGTATGTTTGAAAACATCTACCATATGAAGAATACGAACTAGTTAAATGGAAAAACTTGTTAACTAGTACGAAATCCTTCAAGTAAGGAATAAAACAAAATAGTTTTTCATGAAAACATGAAATCCACATGGCACTAAACACTCTAAATCATTAAGGCACATATCAAGCTCATGAAAAATAGACATTAAGCTCAATATTCCTTGAAACAAGAAGATAAAAAAACTATTTAATCTTTAAGGTATATGTATGTCATGTAAAAACTAAAGTATACATACATATCCAAACACAAAGAGTCCACAAAGATATATGCATGAAGGCACGTGGCTCAAAAGGATATACATGTATATCTAATAGTTTGGACAAAATAGACATATACATGAAGTTAAACATAAACACAAAAACAAATTTCATTTCAAGGTATAGGTATGATTTGTCAACACAAGAAGTATACATACATACCCTAAACACAATTTGAGTCCATATATATAGATTTGCATGAAAGGCAATGACTCAAGGGGTATACATGTATATCTTAAAGTTTGGCAAAAATAAACATATACATGAAATGAAAACTCATAAAATAAATTCAAAAATAGGAATACAAGTTTAAAATGCATGAATCATTAAAACTAGACTATACTAGCACATCTAATGGGAACAAATAAGCATTCAAGCACAAACATATATAGATTTATTTGTGACCCACTATATGCACAAGTATATACCTAGTTTTAGTGAAAAACTAACATTTAAATATATATTCAAAGCATGAAGCATAAAACAAGACAAAAATCATCATGATAAACAAAAACATGATTATTATGCAAATCCACATGTTATTAAACCTATGATAAACCTGATAGCTAAACAAAGGTGAGAACACAAAATAATTGTCCATATTAACATGGGTGTCTCAAAAGGGCTATACATGCATGTCAAGGGTCTAATAATCATGACATATTCATAACAATCTACAAACATGCTATAAACAAATAATATGAAAGCATGTAAATAAAAACGGGAGTAAAGGATTGTCACCAAAACCGAAGAAGCAACTCTCCTTGTCTCCAAAACATGGTGGTCCTCTCCACCAAACTTCCCTTGAAGGTGATGCATCCAATTGGTTCTCTTTAAGTACGGAACGCATCCACTCCAAGGTACGGCTACTCTCACGTCATGTGAGAGCCCACACCTACATCAAAAACTCTAGGGGTGGTCTTTGGTACCTACAATTTTTTGGGTCCATGGGGTTAGTACCTTCTCTAACCCAAACAAATTTATTTGCTAAATTACAATCATGTATACGATCAAAACAAAATTTAGTAAGGTGGCCCTTACGTCCACAATGTGTACAAGTGTACACATGAGCATACATAGTGTGATGGTGTCCGTGAGGAGCATGTGTATGCCGTTGGTGGTGTTCATGAATAGATGGAACTTGTTTCTTTCGAAACAAAGATTCCAAACGTGTATGACCCACTACACATTGGCTCAAAGTGGAGCCCAAACAATCAACACTCTTCTTAAGTAAGGATATATCATGTTCAATTAAAGAAGAAGTGTGACATGCAATAGGTGTTCTAGGTGAAGCATGGCAAACATGAGAATCTATTTCATTTTTCAAAGATTTATTTTTATTTAAACAAATTTCTAATTCTTTTGAAATAAATTCAATTTCATTTTTTAAAATATTGTTATCTCTTAAAGTAGAATCTACTTTAGAAGATAAAACCTCATTATTTTTCAAAACAACATGGCAATCATTTTGATTTTTCAAATATTCATTTTCTTTAAGCGCAAGTTCTAATTGAGATCTCAATGAATCTCTTTCATTATAGATCTCAACCTTCTCTTGCAAAATATTGTTAAGTCTAGAATGCAAACTTTTATTTTCATTAACAATTTCTAGACTTTTCTTTTTCAAAATTTTATATTTTTCTAATAATTTTTCACACACAATGGATAGTTCTTCATTTAAAGCATGGGCATCAACATAATCATTTGAAGAACTAACATCATTATCATCATCTAAGTGGGTTTCCGAGTGTACCTCAAGGGAGTCATTCCCTTGGACCATGTGGCCATTGTGAATCGGATTCTCCACTAGATTCCTCCGGTTAGATTGGCAATTGAAGCTTGGAGGTGGTTGTGGTTGTCAACATATTCCACACTGCAAATGCGGAATCAAGATTAGAAACAAGCAAAAGATATTCTTTTGATAGCGTGCTTCTAATGGCCTCAAGGGCTTGTGCATTGGCCCCTATATGATTGCGGTTACCAAGATAGCATTTCTTGATAGCGGCAAGAAAGACATGCAAACCTAGGGTCTTCAAATAGCAACTCATCAAGACCTTCCAAACATCAAGTCTAGATATATCAAACATAGGAGGGCTATCCTAAGTGCAAACTAAATGTGTGCAAGCAAACAAATGTGCAAATGCAAATGGTAGATTAGCTAAACAAAGGATCTCACTCCTAGGATGTTAAGCCTAAGTATCAGGAGCGTAGGCTCTGATACCAATTGAAAACACCTAGAGGGGGTGAATAGGTGATATGCTAATCTATAAACTAAATGCGCTAAATGCGAAACTTAAAATTATTTTGCAACACACTTAGTACAACACACAAGTGTAGCCGAATTTCCCGTGAAGGACTCTAGACTAACTCCTCTTGATTCTCCTAGATATGGGTTGAGGTGCTATATGAAGCTCTTGTGGTTAAGTACAAGTGAGGCACACACAAACAATCCAAGCATATAATGAATAAGCAATATGAAACAATGCAAGGACAATACAAGCAAATATGATATGATGCTATGAATGATGCTATGCACAAATAAACAAGAGAGAGAGTTAGAGAGACAATGGATCAAACGCAAACACAAAGATATGTTCCGAGGTTCGAGCCCCAGCTCTACGTCCCCGCCTTCACCGAGAAGGATTTCTAATCCACTATACTCCCACCGAGGGAACCTCCACCGAGGAGGATTTGTTACAACACAAGGAGTATCGAACTCCTCTCTCAAACACCGCCTCACAACCGAGGGGAAGGCCCGTAGCCAATACAACCACAAACACCTCTACCGAAGAGGGTTTACAAACCAAACTCCACCTCTCACTAGAGGGAGCAAACCAACCAACTCCACCTCTACCAAAGAAGGAAAAACAATCACCCGATCAACCTCTACCAAAGAGGGATACAACAAAAGTAAGGGTGTTTACAACTTGGAGGCTCAATCAACCTCAAACAATCTCTTTTCCACAAAACAAAGATCCTAAATAGAATAGGATAGAATGATAGCTCAAGTGTGAAAAAAACAAGTGTTTTGATCAAGGAAAATCTCTTGGGAAAATACCAAATTGATATAGAAATGAAGAACTAGAAACCAATTCCCAAAAACCTATTTTCTTTGAAAATAACAAACACTTAAAAACAAATGAGATGGATCTTTTTGCTCTTTAAACTCTTTTGAAAACTTCTTTTTAAAACCAGAGAGTGGGAAAAAATTAGCTCAGAAAATCTTAGCCAAAACCCCCAAGAAATGGGGTATTTATAGCCCAAACAGAAAACTAGCCGTTAGGCTGATCTGGCAGCCTGACAGGCCTGCGGTCGACCGGCCCGGTCGACCGCCAACGGTCAGAAATATGACCGTTGGGGCAATCCGATCGACCGCCCAGATACAGAGAGCAGGGCTCTCTGGTCCGGTCGACCGCCCGATCGACCGCCCAGATACAGAGAGCAGAGCTATCTGGTCCGGTCGACCGACCGGCCGACCGGCCCTTTGTCTGGCAGACGTGCACAAGGCTGTGCACGTCAGTCGACCGCAACGGTCGACCGGCCCATGGTTCGGTCGACCGTGCGGTCGACCGACCTGGCCTGTCAGCCACAGTCTGGGTCAGAAACTGGGTCAGAAAACTGTTAAACATATTTTAATAATTTCTTTTAAATCTTCTAAAAAATCCCCAAAAATAGTTCTAACATTTTGCATTGATATATAAACATGTGATAAAAGTTTCAACTCAAATATCAAGCAATTTGAACTATTTTTGTGTCTTATCATTTTTATCAAAAACCAAAACTAGTATTTTATCAAACTTGAATTTTTTAATAGGAAATCTGATTTTTCCTAAAACTTATAGAAATACAAAAACATGATATTTGAACATTATTAGGCATGTTGTATATGGACATAGGTCCAATATACATGAAACAAATATATCATAGTTTTTGTCCTTAATTCCAAAAATATGTTTTGTTAAAAATACCAAAACATAAAACTACATGAATAGGTATGTCAAACTAAGTTTGTTTAAGTCATGTAAGCATGTATGTATATAGAGCACATCTAATATACATAAAAATAAAGTAAAATAGTTTTGATCAATCTATTCATGAAAACCAAAACCAAAACATAAAACTTGTGTGTGTTGTGCACTTGAGCATATCAACTATACTAAGCTTTACAAATGGATCTAAACACACTAAACTATGGATACCTAAGTCTTCTTGACGATCTTCATCTACAAGCCGACTTGGTCCAAACACCGTGATCCAACGAGCATGGCTATGAATGATCTTGACTCTCGGGCTCGGGAATCACCAAGTGAAGGCTTCCAAACTTCTCTTTTTGAAGCAATCACCAACTAATATCTTGTTACATGATCTGAAACTAAAATCACAAGATTATTAGTAAACATAACTACATGAGTTAATCATCATCAAAACTAGAGAGGAAGGCCTCCGGGCCAACAATAAGCTCCTAGAACTTGGTATGAAAGACTTTCATCATTTCTTATTTCTAATGGTTTTGCTAAAGGTACAATAGATACCACTTTGTTTACTAAACATATTGAAAATGATATTCTTATTGTTCAAATATATGTTGATGATATTATTTTTGGATCTACTAATGAAAAACTTTGCAAAGATTTTGAATCATACATGAAGGAAGAATTTAAGATGTCTATGATGGGCGAACTTAACTACTTCCTTGGACTCCAAATCAAGTAAAGGAGTGATGGGATTTTTATAAATCAAGCCAGTACACGAACTCATCATGAAATTTGAGCTTGAAGGAGCTAAGACAAGCAAAACTCGCATGGCTACCACAACTAAACTTGACAAGCATAAACAAGGTATAAATTTAAACATTAAACTTTATCGTAACATGATTGGTAGTTTATTATATTTAACGGCTAGTAGGTCGGATATTATGTTTAGTGTTTGTCTTTGTGTTAGATTTCAATCGTGTCCTAAAAAGTCCCATTTGATTGCGGTAAAACGCATTATTAGAATCTTAAGGGCACCATTGGAATGGGTTTGTGGTATCCGAAGACCGGACAATTTTTCATGACGAGCTTTTCGGATGCCGATAATGTGGGTTGTAGAGTGGATTGGAAGAGTACTAGTGGAACCTGTCGGTTTCTAGAAAATTGTCTTGTTTCATGGTCTTTCAAGAAGCAAAATTTTGTACCCCTCTCAACCGCCGAGGCGGAGTATGTTGCGTCTGGGGCTTGTCGTGCACAAGTCCTTTGGATGAAACATACTCTCCTTGATTATGATTTGTATTATGACCATATTAAAATATTTGTGATAATACTAGTGTAAGTTCACCTAGAGGGGGGTGAATAGGTGATGGCTAATCTAATGGTCACTTAATGTCAAATAATGCGGAATTAAAACTATAATGACCTAAACTCTTACACTAAACACCACGTATAACACAAGAGTGTTGCCGAATTCCCCGTGAAGGGCTCTGGACAAACTCCTCTAGATTCCCCTTGAATGGGTTGAGGTGCCGCGTTGGCTCTCTTGGTTGAATACAAGTGTTAGCAAACAATCCCACGCAAGTATATAACAATATGAGCACAAATGAATATATCAAGCATATAAAGATAGACAATGAGAGAATACAAGATATAAAGGAGATAGAGAGAGAGTGTGAGCAATCGCAAACACAAGGGATTTGTTTCGAGGTTCGAGCACACTTGCTCTACATCCCCGCCTTCGACACACGAAGGATTTCCACTATAAACGATCCCACTGGATCACCCGGTGCCGCAACACCTACAACTCTCGGACTCCCTAGTCCGTACATACGCAAGCCCACCGGCTCGCCGAGGCCGCACCTCAAACAAGGAGTTCGCACCTGAACCCGAAACACCGAGTCCACACTAGGACCCGAAACAATGCGAACACACACGTCCGCCTCCTCAAAGGAACAAAGATGAACTTTGGTGATCACAACTCTTGATCACCTAAAATCCTCTCACAACAAACTCCTATAGGTAGATATAGCAATGGATAGCTCAAGTGTTTGTGTGAGAAAAACAAGGATGAGAGTGGTGGAGGAAAACTCAAGAAATTCTCTTTTAAACACTCTTGATAAAAACTCCCCTTTTGATTGGAAATATTTGCTCTTAATCAAGTGGAGAAAAACTTCTAAATAGTTCAGGAAAAACTGGTGAAAACCCACTTGAAAATCTTGATCAAAACAGCCCCCAAATGCCCCATTTTATAGAGTCTGGAAAACTAGTCGTTGGGGTTTGTCAGGCCTGTCGGTCGACCGCCCCGATCGACCGGCCAACGGTCATATTTCAGACCGTTGTGCCATCGATCGACCGGTTGGTCGACCGAGGTCAGATACAGAGAGCAAACTCTCTGTCCGATCGACCGCTCGGTCGACCGGGGCCTTTCCAGAGAGCAGAGCTCTCTGGACGGTCGACCGGGTCGGTCGACCGGCCACCTGCCAGGTCAAGGCGTGCACGTCTATGCACGTCGGTCGACCGAGCCGGTCGACCGACTTCAGCCCCAGTTGACTTGGTCGGTCGACTAGTCGACTAGCTGAAGCCTGGAACAGAAAATCTGAGATTAAAACTTGGTCTTTTTGAATGAAATAAAATCCCATAAAATCACAGAAAATCTACAAAAATAGTTTTAGTGTTATACTTTGATAAACAAACATGCTTGCACAAAATCAAGGCATGTTATATATGATTTGAACTATTTTTGTAACTTGAAAAATTGGCTCAAACTAAAACAGTATTTTTCCAAACTTATTTTTCCAAACTTTGTTTTTCCAAAACTTCTCCAAATACAAAAACAAGATATTTAAACTACTTTTAAAGCATAGTGTGTATGGATATGATCCACTACACAAACATGGTGAAATATCTATGTTTTTGACATTAAGTTCTAAACATGATTTTGGTTAAAACGTATAAACTTAGAAACTCCAAAAACCAAAACTATATTTTTTCAAAATGAAAAGTCTTTTCTAAACTGAAAATTCTTTTATGAAAAGACATCTAAACAAGAGTGTGTGTGTATATAAACTTGAGCAATCCACCAACTACTCTATCCTTTACATTTTATCTAAAACAAAATCTTATAAAAATAAACCTAGACACAAGTCTTCATCTTCTTGAAGTCTTCACTTGAAGCCTTCTTGACTTGGTCCAAACATCGTGCAAGCTCCAAAACTTGACTTCAAATCCTTTGTTGAAGCTATGCACCTACTAAGATCTTGATCATGAATCTGTCACTAATTAACACAAGATCATTAGTGAATATAACTACATGAGTTGATCATCATCAAAACTAGAGTGATGGGCCTTTGGGCCAACAATCTCCCCCTTTTTGATGATGACAAAACTCATGAAGTTATATATGCATGGATTAAAGTAAAGCTTTAAGGAAGCTCCCCTTAACTCATGCATAACACAAAATAATAAGATATGAAAATGAAGCACATAAACATGTATGAAAATGAAGGAGTAAACATGCTAATCAAGCATAAAATAAAATCACAAAATCTTTTTCTCCTATTTGCAAAACAAAACATATATGCATAAACAATCTTTTTCACAAAACATGCATATAAATCCAAATTCTTCTCCCCCTTTTTGTCAATCATCAACAAAGGGGTTAAAGTAAAAACAAAATTTTTCTCCCCCTTTTTGTCATAAACAAAGAGACCAATAAGGGTTACAAACAAAAAAGTCAATAAAAGTTTATATGCGATATACATTCATGAAGAGGAAGACGGTTAAGTAACTTCCCTACACATATACATTACATGAAAGAGGGATGACAAGCCCTAATTCATATAACGTATAATATGTAATGCATAAGAGGAGATGTGAAGCTCCCCCTACACACGTGTACCACATAAAGAGAGTTGTCAAGCTCCTCAATATACAATACACTCAACATGAATCTATATGTAGAAGAGATGTTAAGCTCTCCTTGCATATAGGCAATACAACTCAAAAAAAAATTTAATTATTCTTAAACAAAATTTTTAAAGGTATCAGAGCTTTTATAAAACAAACAAATTTTAAGATACTAAATTGAAAATAATCATTATTGTAAATCATATTGATACCAATTGAAATTTAACAAATATGAAGTTGAAACATATTGATACCAATAGTAAACATAATGATCAAAAAAAATATTTTTCATCATAAACTTTGTGCCTTAAAAATGTGAAACAAATTTTAACTCAAGCACAAATAACTCATATATATATGTATGAAAAATGAGTATACCAATTGAAATTGATACATACATATATAAGAAAACAAAATATGAGTATATACAAAAATAGAGTCAAATTGATACCAATTAAAACGATTCAATGATACCAATTGAAACAATAATAGGATCATGTGTATATCTCATAAACATTGAAGAATGAATAACTAGTTAAATTAGTTTTGAAAAACTAGTTAAAGATCCTTCAAAAACCATCAAATCATATGTTTTTCATAAATCATACTAAATACACAAGAGATGACACTCAAAATCGATTAAGCTCATAAAAGTGTTCATGAAACAATGTCATGAATAAACAAATAAAGTGTGAGTGTACAAGAATCATGTTTTAGCATTTTCCATGAAAATAATCAATGAAGCTCGAAACAACTATCATTTTATCAAAACAAAATCATGAAAATTAATTTTTCATTAAAAACAATAAACTTCTAGGTATATGTATGATTTTTCTAATATAACAATATGCATACATATCCCAAACATAAAAGAGTCTAATAAATGTATTTGCATGAAGGCAAGAGACTCACGGGTATACATGTATATTCATTAGATTTGAATTAAAAATACATATACATGAAGTAAAATATGAAAATAGGCAAAACAAGTATAAATGAGAGAATCATCAAAACTAGGTTATACATGTGCATATAGTGGGTACAAATGAGCATGAAGTGCAAACATATATGAATCAATTTGTTCTCACTATTTGTACATGTACAAATCCAAGTTTTAACAAAAACTACATTTAAACTAGTATTTACCACATGAAGCACAAAACAATTAAAAAAACATGAACATGCTATATGATATCACATATGAAATAGACATGTATAGCCTAGTTACAAGCATGTAGATAAAATAAGAGTTTAGAAATAGTTACCAACTAAGGAACTATGTTCCAAAACTCCAAACATGGTGGTTGTCCCACCAAAACTCCTTGATAGTGATGCATCCATATATGTGTCCATCAAGTCCATGCAACCACTACCAAGGCACCATCCTCTCACGTCGTGTGAGAGCCCTCACCTACATCAAAAATAAAAGGTGGGGATTTTGGTACCCATTTTTTTTTGGTCCTTGGGGGTTAGCTTTGTAAGGCACCCAAACATATTTATTAGCAAAATTTAAATGATTAATCTTATCATAACAAAATTTTGCTAAATGGCCTTTGCGGCCACAATGTGTACATTTGTACACCTTAGGATGCATATATTTATGAGTGTGATCGTGGCGTGCAAATAGTGAATATGCATGATGAGAATGATGTGCATGAACATGTGGAGTTTATTTCTTTGAAAACAAAGACTCCAATCTAGAGTGGTTAAATGCACAAGAATTCAAAGTTGAACTCAAACAATCCATTTTATTTTTCAAATCTTTAATCTCATTAGTGGTGGCATGTAAAGCATGATGAGATATAAAATCATTTTTCTTTTTCTTTTTCGAAACAAATTCTTTTTCTTTTTCACAAAACTTTATTTTTAAAGAATTATTTTCTTGAAAAACAATTTCCTTTTGTTTTTCCACCAAAATAATTTCATTTTTCAAACTAGTGTTTCCTTCACAAAGATCATTTAATTTAGACATAAGGGAAACATTCTCATTTTTCAAAATTCATTTTCTTTTTCTAAACATGCAATATTATTTTAAAAGAATCATTTTCTATATGCATGCAAACAAAATCCTTTTTCATTTTCTTATTATCTTTCTTAGCCATGTCATATTTCTCAAGAAGTAATTGACAAAATGAAGTAAGCTCATCATATGACATGTCTTCATCATCTAACTCGGATTCGGTGTTTACCTCAAGGGGTTATCCCCTTGGACCATGTAGCACAAGTTGGAGGTGTTGCTTCCAACGTCTGAATCACTCCCCGCATAGTATTGATCTTTTTCACCAAGGGAGAGGAGGGTGTTCCAAACTACAAAAGCCAAATCAAGATTAGCAACCCTAGATAAATAATCATCATTTAGGGTAGATCTTAAAGCATTTAGGGCTTTTGTATTAGCCTCAATGTTCTTACCATTTAAACAATATGCAATATTAGTTGTGGCAAAAAAAACATGAATTCCTAAGGCTTTGAGGTACAAGGACATCTTAACCTTCCAAATTTGGATGTTAAGAATGTCAAAAGTGGGTGGTGACATGAAGTCCATGGTGTGTGTACAAAATATGTGATTAGCCTAAAAAGAGGATCTTTAACTCTAGGTTGTAAGACCCAAATCAAGAGCACTTTGGCTCTGATACCAATTGTAAGTTCACCTAGAGGGGGGGTGAATAGGTGATGGCTAATCTAATGGTCACTTAATGCAAAATAATGCAGAATTAAAACTATAATGACCTAAACTAAACTCTTACACTAAACACCACGTATAACACAAGAGTGTTGCCGAATTCCCCGTGAAGGGCTCTGGACAAACTCCTCTAGATTCCCCTTGAATGGGTTGAGGTGCCGCGTTGGCTCTCTTGGTTGAATACAAGTGTTAGCAAACAATCCCACGCAAGTATATAACAATATGAGCACAAATGAATATATCAAGCATATAAAGATAGACAATGAGAGAATGCAAGATATAAAGGAGATAAAGAGAGTGAGCAATCGCAAACACAAGGGATTTGTTTCGAGGTTCGAGCACACTTGCTCTACATCCCCGCCTTCGACACACGAAGGATTTCCACTATAAATGATCCCACTGGATCACCCGGTGCCGCAACACCTACAACTCTCGGACTCCCTAGTCCGTACACACGCAAGCCCACCGGCTCGCCGAGGCCGTACCTCAAACAAGGAGTTCGCACCCGAACCCGAAACACCGAGTCCACACTAGGACCCGAAACAATGCGAACACACACGTCCGCCTCCTCAAAGGAATAAAGATGAACTTTGGTGATCACAACTCTTGATCACCTAAAATCCTCTCATAACAAACTCCTATAGGTAGATATAGCAATGGATAGCTCAAGTGTTTGTGTGAGAAAAACAAGGATGAGAGTGGTGGAGGAAAACTCAAGAAATTCTCTTTTAAACACTCTTGATAAAAACTCTCCTTTTGATTGGAAATATTTGCTCTTAATCAAGTGGAGAAAAACCTCTAAATAGTTCAGGAAAAACTGGTGAAAACCCACTTGAAAATCTTGATCAAAACAGCCCCAAATGTCCCATTTTATTGAGTCTGGAAAACTAGCCTTTGGGGTCTGTCAGGCCTGTCGGTCGACCGCCCGGTCGACCGGCCAACGGTCATATTTCAGACCGTTGTGCCATCGGTCGACCGGTCGGTCGACCGAGGTCAGATACAGAGAGCAAACTCTCTGTCCGGTCGACCGCTCGGTCGACCGGGGCCTTTCCAGAGAGCAGAGCTCTCTGGACGGTCGACCGGGTCGGTCGACTGGCCACCTACCAGGTCAAGGCGTGCACATCTGTGCACGTCGGTCGACCGAGCCGGTCGACCGACTTCAGCCCCAGTCGAGTTGGACGGTCGACTAGTCGACTGGCTGAAGCCTGGAACAAAAAATCTAGGATTAAAACTTGGTCTTTTTGAATGAAATAAAATCCCATAAAATCACAGAAAATCTACAAAAATAGTTTTAGTGTTATACTTTGATAAACAAACATGCTTGCACAAAATCAAGGCATGTTATATATGATTTGAACTATTTTTTTAACTTGAAAAAATTGGCTCAAACTAAAACAGTATTTTTCCAAACTTATTTTTCCAAACTTTGTTTTTTCCAAAACTTCTCCAAATACAAAAACAAGATATTTAAACTACTTTTAAAGCATAGTGTGTATGGAATGATCCACTACACAAACATGGTGAAATATCTATGTTTTTGACATTAAGCTCTAAACATGGTTTTGGTTAAAACGTATAAACTTAGAAACTCCAAAAACCAAACTATATTTTTTTCAAAATGAAAAGTCTTTTCTAAATTGAAAATTCTTTTATGAAAAGACATTTAAAACAAGAGTGTGTGTGTATATAAACTTGAGCAATCCACCAACTACTCTATCCTTTACATTTTATCTAAAACAAAATCTTATAAAACAAACCTAGATACAAGTCTTCATCTTCTTGAAGTCTTCACTTGAAGCCTTCTTGACTTAGTCCAAACATCGTGCAAGCTCTAAAACTTGACTTCAAATCCTTTGTTGAAGCTATGCACCTACTAAGATCTTGATCATGAATCTGTTACTAATTAAACACAAGATCATTAGTAAACATAACTACATGAGTTAATCATCATCAAACTAGAGTGATGGGCCTTTGGGCCAACAACTAGTACTATTCATATAACTAAAAATGCAAATCAACATAGTACGACTAAGCACATTGACATTCGGTATCACTTTCTTAGAAATCATTATGAGAAAGGTGATATTAAAATTGATTATGTTTCCACCGATTTTTAACTTGCGGATATTTTTACTAAACCACTAGATTATAATAGATTTTTCTTTATATGTGGTGAATTAAATGTCTGTATTATGGATTCATGAAATTTTGCAAATACTCTTCAAACATGCTTTATTGACTTGACCCTTTTTGATGCATGACAAAAAGCGGGAGAAATACTTTTGAGTTATTGTTTCTTTTTCATGTATTTCTTTTTCATGCAAACTTTTCAATTCATGTTTGTTATAACATTCTTGATAGATAGCATGATTTGAGGAGGAGCTTTTCAAGCTCCTTCCATATTTGTTTTCTAAATAACTCATATGTTTTGTCATCATCAAAAAGGGGAGATTGTTGGCCCAAGGTTACAATCACCCGGTTTTAGAGTTTTGATGATCACAAAATATATATAGTTATTTGTACTAATTAAGTTTAAGTGTTTAAGATTATTTCAGGGTTTTTAGGATTCAAGATGTTTCTTCCCTAAAGGAAGTTGGTGTTGACTCAAGATGACTCAAATACGGGATTAAGAATTCAAGCTACTCAACGATGTAAATGGAAAAGCCCGATTGAATATCTTGTAGTCTCCTAGACCCTTATAAGATTTTAGTATGTTAAAGAGTAAGGATATGATATACGTGCTCAAGAAGTTACACACACAAAAAAATACAATTTTCAAAATACAAGTTTATGGTAATATTGTTTTTGTTGCATGTTTGGTTGATATATATGTCTCATAATTTTTTAATTTTTATATCAAGTTTAGAACATGTATTTTATCTTCTATACTATGCTACTTAACCCTCAAACCAATGAAAATTATTTTAAAAAATATTTTCATATCCAAAAATCTGTTTTTATCCTATTTCAAGCCTTTACGGTCGACCGGCCAGTCGACCGTCACTATTTCAGGCCAACTCAGTCGACCGACCGGTCGACCAGGCCTTATGGTCGTCGACGTGCACGATGTGCACATTTGTCGGTCGACCAGGGCGATCGACCGTAAACCCCTGCGGTCGACCGACTACAAGCCACTCACTCTCTGTTTGGGCCGGTCGACCGGCAGTTCAAAACCTCTTTTTAAAAATGCCTAGCGGTCGATCGGGCGGTCAACCGGAGCCAACGGCTACTTTGCCAAGTGGCCTGCCGGTCGACCGGCAGCTGTCCAGACTGACACCAACGGTTCTATTTTGAATCTGTTTTGTTTTTTATGGGTTCCAACGGCTATTTCTTGTTTCCAAGTGACTAAACTCACCCCTAATGACCTGGTAACACTTATGAATGATATTTATCTTTTGCCTATAAATAGAGGTCATGGGTCTTTGGTTTTTTTTAAGAAAAATATCCTAGTTTCAAGTGTTTTCAAGAGAAGAAGTGTTTCATTGCTTTCCACTTTCAAAGTTCTTTCATTACTAAATTTTTCAGTTGATTTTCAAGTCTTCTATACTTTTACTACTGAAAATTTTCTCTCACTTTACTTTTTGAGCCAAAAATCACACTCCACTCTATAAGAAGTTGTAAGAGAGTGTTTGTGGTCTTTCTAGATCACCAAGAGACTTGCATTCCTTTGAGTTGTGGTTCCTCTTGTGTGAAGATAGTATTGTTAGAGTTGGGTACTCCGGTCTTGTGTAGACTAATTATAATCCCTTGGGTGCACGGTTCCTGTGTGAAAGTTTCCTTTGTGGATTTAGTGAAAATCCTTCATAGTGGTGAAGGCGGAGACGTAGAGCAGTGGCTCGAACCTCGAAACAAATCCTCTTATGTTTGCGATTGATTTCCTTTTGCTCTTTGTTATTTTTACATTCTTATACTTGTGCTACTACTTGCCTTGTTTTCATTATTGAACTCAATTCATCTTCTTGTATTTTTGGTCTATAGTCATATCAATAAGGAAGTAATTAAGAACCTCAACTCATAATCCAGAGGAATCAAAGAGGAGAAGTTTTAGAGCCCTTCACGGGGAATTCGGCTTCAATTTCTTGTTTTGAGTGACAGCTTGCATCATATATCTTAACTTATTTTTAAAAGTGTATTTGATTAGCATAACACTTATTCACCCCCCTCTAGGTGTTTTTTCAGAGACGCGGACCTCGCGTTGCTGATTGTCGCATCTAGCTAGGGACACTTGAGAAATGTGAACCTTCTGAATTCCACATTTGGTTGTAGAGACGCGGATCTCGTGTCTCTGGGGAGAGGCACGGACCTCGAGCCGCTGAACGTCGCGTTTGGAAAGTGAAGCTTTAGAGACGCAAGCCTTTTGAGCTTCACGTTTAGGTCTTCAAACGCGGACTTCACGCATCTGATGTAACTCAGAAGAGACACGGGTCTGAGCCTTGCATTCTGTATCTGCTAGGCAGATAGTTATTCCAGCTTCTTATGTCTGTAGTTGACGCGTGCGTCGCCTCTGTCGACGTTCAGCACTCCGGTTACGCCGTACGGGTTGTTGGGAACCCATGATAACCTGGAGCTGAGGAAGAGGACGGGTGTGAGCGGGTTGAACGTCAACAACTGTGACCTCGCTGGTCTTGCAAGAGACGTTGACATGGGCCTTACGTGTGATACATCCGGCTACGATGTTCTCTGCGCAGACCGCATTCAGGGAAGCCTTCGAAGGGACCTGAGAGTGGATCTATGAGGAGACTTTGCGATACTGTCGCACCCTAGGGTTCTTAGAGCTAGAAGAGAGGAACTCTTCATATTTTGCCTGGTCGAATTCCATGATAAGCGATTCGACCACCTTTCCCATGCAGGTGACGTCACCTTACGCCACAACTTGCTCATCAGTAAAGAAAGTTATCCCCAGAGGAGTCGCCATCTCTTGTTTCTTGGGAGAAATTTGAGGGCGTGTAAATTCTTTATTTAACTGTAAGAAAGTTATAACAATAATAAAAAACTTCCGATTACAAGAGAGAGAAGATGTCCAAACTCAAATCTTCTCTTTGTTTAATGCTGGGTTCTTGTTGTGGCGGTGGAAAGTGAATCTTGTTTTTTCGTTGACCGGGTGAGCGTCACAGTCTTCTGAGAATCTTCTCTTCAGACTATGGACGGAATAGCACAGCTCCTCTCTAATAAAATCTCAAAGAGATTTCAGGAAAAAATAAACTTATACTTAGCAAGTTGTTAGAAGAATTTAACTCTTAAGCATTTCTCAGTTAGAAGTTCTGATTAAGATTCTCCAAATCTACCAAACTTTTCGACCCCTCTTCAGTAGCAAACTGAGCTATTTATAGGGGTTTCAGGGGTAGAACTGTCCCCTAAAAATTCTCCATAATAGGGGTTAACTCCCTCATTACGTGGGCAGTAATTGACCCAGTAATGAGGGCAGTTATAATAGAGACGCAGGGTTCCTCTGTAGTTGAAACGCGGGCTTTGAGCCTCGTGTTTAGCCGTTGAGGTAACGCTTGAGCTTCGCATTTGGTTGAAATGTGAGCTTCAAGTTCTGCGTCAAGCTTTATGTGAGGCGCGGGCTTCGGGCTCTGCGTCTTGGTCATTGCGGTGAAGTAGAGACGCGGGTTTCGACCCTCACGTCTTGGTATTGCAGTGATGCTGAGATGCGGCTTTCGAGCTCTGCTTCTTGGTGTAGCGCTAGCGGCCATGTTTAGCCTTGCGTCTGGAGTTTGGACTCTGATTTTTGGTGACTTGTCCTCAGTGATTTTTGGGCAGTCTACACTTCTCAATACCAAGCAGGGTCTTGTGTGTGCCCTCTTTCATGAGCAAACGATGTTGCTCGCATCTTCCTCGACAGGAAATTGGATTTTTCATCAAATTTCTCCACCTCGAACTTGGTTGTCGCGACCGTCTTGCTAGCCATCGCTCTGATACCAATTGTTGCGAGCTATCACTGATCAAATAACAGAGAAACACCGAGTTGAAAACTCGGCAGCAGAAGTGGAAGCAGAAGCGGAAACGTAGAAGATTTACCACTAGCAAGCAATTGAAATTAAAAATATCACACAACCAAAAACACCAGATTTAACGTGGTTCGGAAATGTACCCACGTCCACAGGGAGGAGGGGAGAAATCTTTATTGAAATAGAAAAAGAAAATATAAGAGTTACAAGAAGATCTCTCTCTCACAACTCGCAATGATGGAAATCTAAAATTCTCTTGAATTCTTGACGCACCTTTAAAAGGCCACCCCCAAGGGGCTTATATAGGCATTTAGGGTGATCCTAATTCAATACAAATTCCAACAACCAATTAGCACTGCCTCAGAGAAATAAAAAACCCGAATCTAACCAAACCGAAAACAGAACCGTATTAGAAAATTGCCAGAACCCGATATTAGTCAATTAGGGCAAATCATTAGTCGACTAATACCAAGTATTAGTCGATTATACCCAGAACCTAGTCGACTACTGTAAAGCAATATGAAAATCCAACTTTCTGTTGCAGGGTCTAGTCGACTATTCCAAAGTATCAAACGACTAGCCCAAGACCCAGTCGACTAATAAGACCTATTAGTCGACTAATAATATGCACAATACATGTACATATCCGTGCTTGATTTGTAAAGCTTGTAACACCTCCACCTGATCTTGAATTCTTCTCTAATGAATATGAGGCACTCCAATACTAACACAAATAAGATGTTAAACTCATTTCATAAATGTCTAATATAATAATGGTCATAACTGTAAAATTATTAAGTTAATGGATATTTTCCCTCATCCACAATGATTAACACATGGTTCCAACATTCCAATTCTTCATCTTCAAGAAATTTACCGAACTAGGCGAGAAAGAATTCCTAGCAGCAAATTCGATGTCTTGTTGTTCACATCGTCAAAAAGACAAAGTGCTCGCATGCTGATCAGATTCCTACCGACATACTTTCTCAGAATCAATTGTAAAAGATTTTTGTAATTTCTTACATGTAATCCTTCTCAAAATTTTAAGTTTTCTAATGGTCATAACTGTAAAATTATTAAATTTAATGGAATATTTTCTCTGTTAGGTTGAAAACTAGTAAGGGGAGTAATTTGATATTATAATGTATAAAATTTGAGGAGTTAAAAAGTAATTTAAAAGACTTAAGGGACTAATTAGGGGTGGCCAACGGGACGAATCGGGTCGATTCATCCCGTCAGGCCAACGAATCCATGACGAGACGGGTTGGACCCGTCTCGTCATGGTTATACGGGACGGGTTGAAAACCCAGGTAACGAATCGGGTCTCCTGACCCGATTCGTTACCGAATTCGCCGAGACGGGTTGGACCCGTCTCGGCAATTTTTATTATTTTTTTTAATTCGATAATTCTTAAATTTTAAAATTTAAAGTTAAAAAGAAATTAGGAAAAATAGTAAAAAAAAAGAGGAAAAAATTTTAAAAAATTTCTAAAATTATAAAAAAAATAGAATTGATATTCACTAATTACAAGTTTTTTTGTAAGGCAAATTATTTTATTAATATGAAAAAATCATATACCAATCTGCTCATCACAATATAATGTACATAAAACTCATCTCGTATAATATACATAACAAAACTCTGGTGCTCATCTCATACAATGTACATAAAAAACTCTGGTGGTTCTCTACTCGTCATCATCGTCCTGTTCAAATTCTTCATCTAGAATAGCTTTTCCTTGTGTGCGTCTTTCTGCATCGAACCAGTCCTTTAAGCAAACAGCCATCTCCAAGTGTTTCGGCGTCAGCCTGCTCCTCCAGGGTGTCAAAACTCTACGACCTGCAGTAAATGCGCTCTCGGACGCTACTGTAGAGCCGGAGGTGTCAGTATATCTCGGGCCATGGTAAAAAGAACAGGAAATTGTTTTCTCTGTTCTTTCCACCATGACAAAACATCAAATGTTTCCCATGGTTCATCATCATTTTCATTTATTTCAGCAGGCATTGTGTTCAAATATAAATTAAGTTCATCAAATGAACCTGCTCCTGAAGAGTGTTTCTTTCTAGTATTAGAGGAAAGTATACTTTTAAAATTAGATAATCTTTTACCTAGACTACTAGAAGAAGTTTGTGATGGTGTAGGTGCCCTAAATTCAGAAGAAGAAGGGGAAATAACTCATCTCTGTACAATGAGTACATTTCTTCTAAAAGAGGTCTAATTTCTATAAGTAATTTATCTATATCTTGTTCATAATTTAAACATAAAATAAAATTGGATAATAAAAGTTTTAAATTATCTATTTTAATTCTAGGATCCATAATTGCAGCTAAGTAAAATAAAAAAGGCATATTTTCAGAAAAATTTCGAAATTTTTTTTCATATCATGTATAGCCTCTTCAAGACTGTCATCATCTCTATATGCAGCAAATACTTGAGCAATTTCATTAAGATTATAAAAAACTAAGTTATATGTGGGATAATACGTACCAGAAAGTGCTTTTGTGGCAGTGTCAAATTTTTCTAGAAAAGTACAAAAATTTTCATATAATTTCCACTCTTCATCGCTAATATAAAGAGATGAACATTCATTTATTGTAAAAAATTGAATTGCTTGTTTAAAAGGAAGGCAATCTTTAATCATATAGTAGCTTGAATTCCAATGAGTTTTCACATCTGCGTGGAGTAGTTTTTTCTTTAGTCCATTGTCGGCAATAACTTTTAAAAGATTATCTCCTAGGTCCACTGTGTTTTATATGTAAAATAATTTCTTTAACTTTATAAATATATTTGTCTAAAATTTTTAGACCATCTTGTACACATAAATTCAATATATGGCAAACACATCTAACATGAAAAAGTTTACTGTTTAAAATCGGATCTAATACCGTTTTCAATTGTCTTATTGAAGCAATATTTTCACTTGCATTATCAAAAGAAATAGAAAATATTTTATTTTCTATACCATAATTTCTACAAGTAAGAAAATTGAATTTGCTATATTTGTAGCAGAATGTTTCTCAGAAAATTTAGAAAATGATAAAATACGTTTTTGTAAAATCCAGTTATCATCAATAAAGTGAGCAGTAACACATAAATAATGAATAAGATTAAGAGCTTCTCATATATCGGAAGTTAATAAAATTTTTCTAGTATCACTAGTAAAAAGAGCCTTCAAAATATTTTTTCTATTTACAAATAAATTTTCAATTTCTCTAGTTATAGTTTGTCTGCTAATTCTCTTATAATCAGGAGCAAAAACAGATTTAAGATAATCAACTAATGCATCTGATTCAGTAAAAGAAAATGGAAGTTCTGCTCGAACAATAAATTCAGCTAACTTATGTTTATTTACTTCAGGCTTATATCTCCAAGTGGAGAGTGTGTCTGAATCAGCTAATATTTGTGCTTGTTGTGGTGGTAAACGGTGACTTTTAGCATGCTTTTTTTCATAGTGTTTATTAAGAACACCTGTACCGTATCCTTCTTTATGATCAAATAGTTGATGACAATACTTACATTCTGCCTTTCTTCTACTTTCAACAATTTTTTCTACGAAATGTTCCACACTACAGAAGTTTTGGCTCTTACTTTAGTGGTTGTGGTTGTGCTTGTGCTAGTTGGTTGTTGTGTTTCTGGAACTATGGTATCATGCTGTGTTGGTTGTGTATCGTGTTGTTCTTGTGTTTCAGTAAAAAAAGGAGCCAGAGATTGTGCATGCATTGGTGATGTTGACATTAAAAGTTTAGAATATGAGGAATATTGAGGAGGGAGGGAAATAGAATGCCGACCTGTACCGCTATCACTGGCATATGCAGCATGTGTATATGGTGTAAAACCACTATAGTCAATTGCATAGCTTGACGAACTGTGATAGGGAGCAAATGCGGATGTTGGTGGAGCATAGTTGTATGGTGGGTAAGCGGTATATGTTGACGATGAGCTACCGCCAACATCGGTGTAAGGTGCGGCAGCTGAAGGATTGTGTGTTGATAAAGAGCTACCACCGGCTTCGGATGAGGAACCGCCAGTACTCCAGTTGGGCTCCATTAGACTAGACTGGAAGTTGGTAGAGATTTGTAATTGTAAGAGAATAAGAGTGATTTATAATAGAAGAGAGAAGGTTGAGGTGAAGTGAGATGAAAATGAATGAGGGTGGAGGGTATTTATAGAGGATTAGAGGTTAGGGGTAAATTTTTTTTTTTTTAAAGGGCCAACGGCTCATTTTTGAGCCGTTGGGGTGAAAAAAGAGGGTGCCACGTGGCACCCTCTTTTTCACCCCCAACGGCTCTTTTTTGAGCAATTTAGGGTTTAAAAAAATTTAAATTCTAATCCAGGGTGCGCAGAGTAATTTTCCTCTCTAACGGTATTATAAAAATATAGGACTAAAAAAAAAAAAAAGAAGGGGGGGTCGGGGAAATTTTCCCCGACCCGATTCGTCCCGTGATTCGTCACGGGACGAATCAGATTCGTCCCGTGTAAACGGGACGGGTCAACCCGTTCTGACCCGCCCCTAAACGGGGCGGGTGCGGGTTGACCCGTGACCCGCACTGTGCGACTCCAACGAGTCGCACAGTGCGGGGCGGGGCGGGTCGACGCGGGTCGACCCGCCCCATTGGCCACCCCTAGGACTAATATAAAAATATGAAAGAGTTAGGACAGAAGGGCAATTTTTTGAATAAATTTCTTTTTCAAATTTAATTTAATAACAGATCTCTCCTAAATTTATTTTTAAAAATCGACCTCTAACAAGCCAGTTCGGCGGCCACGCCATTATTTTTGTCTCACGAATATGAAAGTATTAGATGATTTCAGATTTTCAAGTTGAAGATTCATTTAGCTTGAACGCAACTGATTGCCCTTTGCATTGGGAATGGAAACCTCAATGCTTGGAACTGGAGTCCATGTACTAAATGCTATTTTTTATTTTATTTTATTTTAGTATGAGAATATAAATTTATGGTTAGATTTGAAGATTTGTTAGTATTTTGTGAACATATGGATAGATTTAGTTTAAAAATAACATGAACATGAGTCACAATCAGAAGAGTTATGGATATAATAGTAAAAGTAAACTAGAAATAACTCTTAATATGAGTAAATTTCAGTTCCTACATAAGGTGTAATATTAAATACGATTCAAAAATTCCAGATACAACTGTCCAAATAACAACAAGTATCTAATTTTAATAATTTCAATGTCCAAAATATATCTAACCAAATCTAAGATACCTTTGCGGTTTCACGATTTTTTTTTTGAAATTTTAAGAAATGGAATTACAATTTTATGCGATCAAATAAACTCCTAAACAACTGTGATTTTCTTTTGTAGCAAGTCGTACATAGGTCTCCCACAATTAATTAATTCTCTCTCGGAGGCAAGCAATTTTGATAAATGAACAAATTTTATGCTGACAATAGCTTAATTTAAGCTAAACTGAAAATTTTAGGGTTGAATTGGCAGGGGTGCGCCAGGCCCGTGCAGTAGTGCAACACAGGGGCCACGCTCGAAGGCCCCAGTAGCAAGCTAGTATCAGATATTAAACTAATAAGAACAGATACTACACTTGATCTTAAGTCAAAAGACCGAGAAAGGTATGCTTTGATCAGTCCTAGGCGGCTCCATTTTATAGTCAGTCTTCTTCTCCTCGTGTCTCAACCCAGCCGATGTGGGACTAAAAGTTCACTTCGATACCACAATAAGGCAACAAGGTACAGGCACTAATACTTGTGGGTGCTTAATCTTCGAGTTCTCATCAGGCATGATTACAGCATCTAGCCATCCATCTTCTGTGTGTGTGATGGGATTCCTTATCTTTTCCTTTTTTCTGAGTTCTTTTTTTTATAATCAATCGAAGGGAGATTTTCTCCCGTGACTCATATAGAGATTTTGTTCGTCCGTCCATCCGTCTTCATCAGTGTGTGAGAGAGAGAGAGAGAGAGAGAGAGAGAGCAACATCGACTCCCTCATTCCTCTCTCAGCTCCCCCTCCTTCCTCTTCTTGCTTCTTCCTCTCCCCTCCACCTCCTCCTGACCGATCGGTCGGTTTTCCACCCATAGCGACGGTATACTAGTCCTCAATATTTTTCTTTTTTTTCCCTCTCTAAAGAATAGTAATATGTACACTTATATAGTGAGGGAGCAAAAGCTGAAGAAAGTCCTAATACTGGGAGAAGGAATTTTTCCCATCAAGAGAGAAAAATCTCCTCTAAAGGAGAAATGAGATAGCCCAATGAAAACAAAGAGAACCTCATACTGGGAGAAGAAAGCTCACATGAAGGATCAAAGAACTCTCCTGGAAAAGGAGAATTATTGCTTACAAATATTAACTGATCCTTGTTGCTGCTAACCAGCAAGAACAAGCAATAGATTGCCAGATGCTATCAGATATAAACCAGAAAGAACCAGCATGAACAAGCAATTCAAGTAACCAGCATGAACGAGAAGCGCGATCAAATATTGGAAAGAATTGGATATCGTCGACAGCCCCTAACTTTCAAAACTTACAGCAACTATGTAAAATTATGACCTGAATACATCCATCAGAGATCTCCGAAATATGACAATAAGATGTAACACAGGTTACAAGCAGCAGCTGAACATTAGCATATAAAATATACTGGCAATTTCATTAATCGGAGGAAGATAAAATCACAGACTCAAATACACGACTGACTTGTGCCGCTCAATAATGTTCAATTAGCCAAAGAAAACAACTTTGAAAAAGTTTGACAGCCACGATCATGATTTTAATGAATAAGCATGGGTGTGTCGGTCTTCAGAATGCCAAGCAAATACTCCCACATTGAAACAGAAGCGCGAGCGCAACTCAAAAGTAAACAACTGTGTCATAAACTTACAAAACTTTAAAAATCCCTGGTTTCTTTGAAGATACAGCTATTGCCTTTCCGCAGAGGCAATCCATATTTTGAGCTGCGCAGACATCTTCACATAGGAAAATACTAGGATTCTTCCTGCAGAGCCTAGAGACTTTCAAGATTTGTCCTTCTCCCAAATGATACCACCATCCTCTGTAATGTAGGATAGTTTGATTCAGAAAATGCATGCAGTAACACAAAAAAAAACAGCAATTAAATAAATGATAAATTTATTCTGCAAACATCTAGAGGATACAATCAAATCTTCCCTACAGGCCAACTTAACAAGCTATTGGCTATGGAAAATGAAAATTTAAGTTTCCGTCCAATGCAACCCAGTAGGCCATATTCTCCGATTTAAGAAGGGCCGCCAGTTGACATGAGATTTACTTGAGGGAACTAGTCAAGTAGACATTATCGAATATATATATATTTATCTCAAAATAGATTATCGAATACATATCTAAAATGAAAATGAACTAGAAGCAAACTCTCAAGCTGAGCAAGTCCCTCGTACAATTAGCTGTGAAATTATTAAAAAATGCCCTCCTTTTGGCAGCAGATTGCTACAGGATTTGTCAATTTGAGGGTATTTTGTTCAGACAGCAAAAAAAAAAAAATGCAGATAACGTAATTAAATCAAAAAATTGTCGAAGTGTGAATACATATTATCAAGATTATTAAGATGTAAATAGCTCAATTTAGATAGATGGATAACAGGCAATGGTGGTAACTAGTATAACCCAGGCAAGTTAACAAATCTCAATGAAATAAGTGTGCACCTTTGATCTTTTTATTTATCCAAACCTCGGCTAGCATCCCAGCACCAACTCCAGCTGCGATAACAGCACCATATATGGCAACTGCAGATGGTAGTGAACGTCGAGGAAGAAAATAATACTCTGGAACTTGTCTAATTTTTTTCGGAAGCCGTTTTTTCTTGACTGGTCCAACTGACTCACTGGGACCAGTGCTGCCCACTGTCTTCCAGTCCACATTTTTCAGCAAGTCCTTAGAATCCTCCGTCCCCATTAATAAGTTAAGTCTGATGTTCTATAAGAAAATCTGCATATCATTTTATAATATTAATATACTAAAGAGTCTGGGTGGTTGTTTTTGAATCAGTCATTTGTATCCAAATTAGAAAATCTGATAACTGACATGAAAAGGATCTGATGGACTTGCACAATTAGCCAAATTCCATTCCTAGCAACCTACATATTGGTCCCAAATAATGAAAACTTACCGTAAGGACATGAATGGAGGAAGACATAATGAACATTGGTTAGATTTATGTAGAGTAAACAGTTGAATTGATTTGAAGCGGTAAATTATCAATGACCCCCTTCGGTAACCCTTTTCTTGAAGGCCAGGGATCAAAGGTAGTGCTCATAATGTCTCCCAGTACGTGTTTTATTTCTCTACAAACATGAGTCAAGAAGTTGACTTTCCGTCAAGGTTAGATATGAGATATCGGGTTCATACCCGTCGGGGGTTTTCATATTGGATAGCAGATGTCTGCCAATATATCAAAATATGGGATCAATATCAAACGTTCATATCAGGCACTCAACATCTACTTCATTTATGTGTATATTGTAGACCGTCCAAAAATTACTGGAGACAAGTCTTCAAATGCAGAGTCCATATTTCAGACGCAAGGCTAATCAAAACGCGAGGCTCGAAGCCCACGTCTCAGCACCACTCCAGTGCCAAAAACGCGAAGCTCGAGACCCACGCCTCAGCACCACTCCAGTGCCAAAACGCGAGGCTCGAGGCCCGCTTCTCAGCACCACTTCAACGCCAAAAACACGAGGCTTGAAGCTCGCGTCCAGCATCATCTCAATGACTAAACGCAAAGTTCAAGCCCTCGTTTCAGCTGCAGGCTTGCCCTACGTCTTAGTTGTAACTACCCCTATTACTGGGTCAATTACTGCCCACATAATGAGGAGAGTTAACCCTATTACGGAGGAATTTTAGGAGACAGTTTTACCCCTAAAACCCCTATAAATAGCTAAAGTCTCTATTGAAAAGTGGACGAAGGGTATTGGCATATTCTGATAAAACAGAAAGAGAATCCAAGGAGAGGATTACAAAGAGTTCAACTCTTCTACACAAACTTGCTATGTTCAAGCCTAAATCTCTTTAAGATTTCATTTGATAGGAGTTGTGCTACTCCATCAGTGATTCAAGGAGAAAAGTTTCAAAGAAGCTTGACGTTCACCCGGTCAACAGAAAACAAGATTCACTTTCCACCGCTACGTAAAGAACCCGACATTAAATAAAGATGAGCTTTAAGCTTGAATATCTTCTCTCTCTTTTAATTGAAATTTTGAAATAATTGTAATCTTTTATTGATGCAAGAAAATTTTACAATACATAATTTCAATTTTCCGACCCGAACAAGAGATGGCGACTGCGCTGGGGACTGCTTTCTCAACTGACGAGTAAGTTATGCCGCAAGGTGACGTCAACTTCATGGAAAAGACGATCGAGTCACTTATCACGGAATTCGACCAGGCAAAGTACGAGGAATTTCTCTTTTCTGGCTTCAAGAGCCCCAAAACGGCGCGGCAATACCGCAGGGTCTCCTCAGAATCCGCTCTCAAGTCTCTTTAGAGACTTTTTCTAAAATGGCCTGCACAAACAGCGTCATTTCTGGCCACGTCACCCGCGTGGCCCACGTCAACGTGTCCCACGAGACCCGCGAGGCCAACGATGATGAAGGCCAATCTCGCCATACCTCTCCTCTCCAGATTCCTTAACTCTAGATTATCGGGGATTTCAACAACCCGTGAAGCGTAACCGGAATGTTGAAAGTCGACAAAAGCGTCGCGCATGCTGACAACAGATAAAAGAAGCTGAAAAAGCCATCTGTTCAGCAAATATAGAACGCGGAACTCACGCACGCGTTTCTTCTGAGCAACGCGAGACTCGCGTCTCAGATTTTCAATGTGAGGCTTGCGTCTCTGCATTAGAGCGCGAGACCCGCGCTTCCCAGCCATAGCGCAAGGCCCGCATCCTTATATCAAAACATGGAGCTCATAAGGTCTGCGTTTCTATGATTGAACGCGAAGCCCGCGAGGCTCGCGTTTCACCTCACAGACGCGACGTTCAGCAACGCGAGATCTGCTTCTCTTCTTAAAGACACAAGACTCGCGTTTTTGTGCCAAAACGCGAGAGCCGCGTCTCTTCTCAAAGACGTGGGAGCTGCGTCTTATTGCCAAAAAGCGAAGGCCGCATCTTTAATGCAGAGAACAAGCTCCGCGTCTCCAACTCAAAACGAGAGCCCCGCGTCTCTGAAACCTGCGTTTCAAAGTTACGGCACAAGACTCACGTTTACTCTCCAACAGCTAAGGTCAGAACTGAGCCTAGAAGTCCTCATCTTCAGAGACTCGAGGCTGACCTCTTTGATCCCCCTACAACGGCTCTAAGAGACTAGTTGACAAAGAATAAGAGTGTTCATCAAATCACTCAACAATGCTGATGTGAACGGCTCATCACAGCGGTGCTCTCTAAATGGTCACTGCAGCTCACGTGCAAGTAAACAGTCGGTGTTTAACCGGTTACCAGTAGTGCCAGTCTCTCGCTCGCCAAGAGGCGTCACTCTCGCAGGAAAAGAACTTTTTCTGATACATAGTACCCTGAAATCACTGTAAACATGTTGAGTCCAAGCACTACCAAACAGGACCAAGGGGAAGCAGCCGATAGTCAGCTCCGATGAGTCTGACACTGAGCCGGTAGGAGTGTACCAGCATACCCGTACTCAGACTGATACAATAACCCCAGTGGACTACAGTGCCCTAGCTCGGGGCAGTGAAGTAAGCGAAACACACTCTGCCATCACGGAATCACAATTCTCGAACTCTTTTGGAGAGAGAAGCTTTCACATGTATGACAAGCACTCCTAAAGAAATGACCAGGCGCATTGAACAGCAAGCTCAGGTTTAGAGAGAGCAACTCGATATAATTCGTACTCAACAAGAATCTATCGACACCCTTAAGCAGATGCTTTCGCAATTGCTTGAGGACAAAAAGAAGAAGCCGAAGGCCAAGACTCCTTCCAAGAAGTTCAAGGGCAAACGGAAGGAAGGGGGAGCTCATCTTCTGCAAATACTGAGAATGAAGAGCATTCCAACTCTAAGCCGCCCAAGTCTTCATCTCAAGAGGAGGATAATTCAGAGAACGAGAGCACTCATTTTAAAAGGATGAGCAAATTAGAGCAACGCCTTGAGGCCCTCGCCAACCGGAAGGGCCTCTAAGAAGCAAGAGTGGTCTGGCCATACCCGACCGAGTGGAATCTAATCTCGCACCCTCCTAAGTTCAAAGCTCTTGACCCTATAAGCCTTTGACGATAAGGGATCACCGAACCAATACATATACTACTTCAAGCCTCAAACCGAGAATGTAGTATCAAATGATGCCATCCTGACACGTTTGTTCATTGGCACCCTGAAAGGGATTATTTTTGAGTGGTTCATGAAGCTCCCAGAAGGTTCTATCAAGAACCGGGGTGATCTGGAGAAGCTTTTTCTCGCCCGTTTCTTTAAAGATTCAAAGATTACCATGTCAACTCTCCTGACGACGAGGCAACAGAAAGGAGAGTTAGCTAAATCGTTTGTGGAGAGATTTCAGAACATGGCACTCCGATGTCCCAGCGGTATGACCCAGGCCATCTTGGTGAAAACGTGCCGCCACATTTGCAAACCTCACTCCAACTCAATAGTAGCGGCTGAGAGCCGTACCTGAAAGCAGTTGTGCTGCAACAAGGCGAGCAAGCAGAGGAGATCGTCGCCAGGGTTAAGGCAGAAGAAGGCAAAACCAGACCCGAGAAGTCAACGAGACGCACGCTGAAAGCGTCTTTTCAAGTTAAAAGGAAGGACACATTGGCGACAGAGACGAAGTCTCCCTCTAAGCTCCAACCAGCTAGAGGTGGTAACTGTTCAAGCCAGCCACGCGCCAACAAGCAGTACTCTTTTAAGGATGAGCATGTCGATTCGTTATTCAAGTTACTCAATAAGAGTAACAGACTGAAGATTCCTGAAACTAGATGTCCTGAAGAAGTGGGCAAGACTGACAATCCCAATTACTGCTTGTACCATAGGTTGTTGGGGTACCTAGAACTGTTACATCTTCAAAGACATCCTTCAAGTTTTAATTGATGCAGAGGTGCTTAAGCTCTGCCCGGAGCAAAAAAAGGTGACAGCTAATATGACGTCATTTCTTCAGTTGGGGGTACAGCCTTCAATTCCAGCCGGAGTGGTTCCTATTCCGAAAGGAGAACTAAGGGTGATCAATACAGATCCACAACATCAGCGGGAGAAATTTCTCGTACATGTTCCTACTCAAGGAGAGACTATGTGGGTTCATCCCGACTTCATGGAAGGCCAGCAGTGGACTACTGTTACCAGTAGGAAGTCCAGAGGAAAAGCAAAAGTCTCGCCTTGCAATATGGTGTGTGCTTCCTCCAAGAAAGCGAAAATCGATATCCCCTCGCTAATTAATTCTAAGGAGGAGACAATCGTTCTTACTGCAGAGCTGAATACACCGCTCGTAGCAGGGACTTGTTTGGGTCAGTCGCACTTAAAGGAATACGACAAAGTGGTGGCAAGTCCGTCTAAACCCACCCAAGAGCTAACCAAGCAATCCACAAAGCAACTCGTGGAGAAGCAAAAGGAGATTCGAAACGCCAAAACTCTCCTAAGAGGCAAAGCGGAGGGATTTTCAGCGCCTTACCGCTTTAATGTCTTGGCTCAACTGGCCAACATTCCGGCCAGGATTACCCTCTATGAGCTCCTAAGACTGTCCAAGTCAACAAGGGAAGCTCTGAGAGAAGATTTAGCCAATGCTGAGACCTTCATGGCCCGGATTCCAGCTAAAACAGACGAGGAAAATAAAGAAAATTGCCTCCACGCCTCTCAATACGTCCCCTTCATAACCTTCACTCCAGACGACATGGCAAGTCAAAGGGAAACATGATAGACTCCTGTACTTCACATGGTACATTAAATCATCTGAGGTGAGCCACATTCAGCTGGATTAAGGATCCGCATTAAGCGTCATGCCCCGCCGGGTGATGCAACACCTATGTAGCACGAATACTTCTATCATGGAGCCGTGTCGTGTCTGAAACGTGTCGGACACGCGTGTCGGACACACGTGTCGTGTGTATTTTTAAGAATTTATCACGTGTCCACGTGTCATGTCCATTTTAATGTTGTTGTATTCGTGTAACATAGTGCATCACTTGGAAATCCCCACTCATCGCTTGAACGTCACCCAGACTACTATCTATGGTTTCAACGCCAATGGTACACGCCCGATGGGAATAATCAAACTCAAATGCCAGATTGGGGACCTAAGACCAGAGGTGACGTGTATATTATTAACGTTGACACTTCGTATAACTTGCTGCTGGGACGACCATGGATTCATCGCATCTCCACCGTCCTCTCTACTCTCTATCAAGTCAAGAAGTATATTGACGGAGATGAAAAAGTCCGAACGTTGATCACCGAGAGACATCCATTCAAGGGGGTAGAGAATTACATCACAGACTCCCTCCTTTATCAGGATTCTCTGAAAGCAGACAAGAATCCCCAGCCAAAGAAACTAGACGCTAGTAATGAAACTGATGTTGAGCCAGAGGCAGAAGAAGAATATCTTTGGGAGCTGATTCCTCTTGTAACGAGCATTAATAAGTTCGATGTCAATAACACCGCCAATGATATAGGAGAGTAGTATATTAATGAAGAGCTAGATTTGGCTTATTTTTCTATATTCAATTCTAATTCCGTACAATCAGATACTAGTACCGATATAGATGATGACCCTTGGTCGGCAATAGATGCCATGACAATATCGCATGCACCGGTGAGATCATCTCTCACGGCATGTCAAAGCGTCAGTGATGTGCAAGGAACCTTCTTCGAGGTCTCAGTAAGATACAGAGATCAAAAACTGACCCTTTTTGGAAGAGTTAAGTCCAAACCAATGATTCGTGAAGACTCGGAAAGCGAGATCGAACCCCCTCAGTTTTCTCATTACGAGCCAAAATGTACTCAAAATGATGGAGAACATGGGGTCTGACCTAACAAGTGGTCCTGGCTTGAACTTTGCAAAAAAAGGCGAACTATACTTCGGTCTTTTGTTCCCAGAGAGAAAACACCTGACTATTATCACCGAATTCGGAGGGGGTTGGGATATATGTCAACTCCAAGTCTGAAGAGTCATTATCTCATGACCACTCGTCAGATACATCATCGTGGGAGTCAGATGTCAGTGCCAGTGACATCTTCAAAGACCTTTCGGTGAACATGATTTCAACAAGCCATCCGAAAGATGAAGATGAGGAAAGATCTAGTCAGATACAGATCTCTAGATCGAACACCTGAATACTCTCTGGGATATTTGCTTTGAACAGCGTGAACCACCCACAGAGGATAAGGTAACCCAAATTAATCTGGGAGATGAGGCTAATCTCAAGCCCATCTTCATAAGTGAAAGCTTAATACCAACTGAGAAAGAAAACCTAACATGTCTCATGTGAGAGTATATAGATGTCTTCACTTAGAACTATGAGGATATGCCTGGGCTTGATCCTCAAGTGGTTATGCATCGCCTCAACATCAATCCAGATGCAAAGTCCGTCAAGCAACAACGACGGTTTCGCTCAAAGATAATAGAAGCAATTCATCGGAAATCAAGAAGCTCATAGACTTCAGTTTCATTAGAGAAGAACACCGTGATTGGGTAGCTAATATCGTCCCCGTCACCAAGAAGAATGAGAAGATTCGGGTTTGCATTGATTATCGTGATCTAAATGAAGCTTGTCCTAAAGATGAGTTCCCTCTTCCAATCACGGATGTCATGATCGACAACACGTGCGGGTTTGAACGGATATCTTTCATGGATGGATTCTCTGGATACAATCAAATTAAGATGTACCCTGGCGATGAAAAGCATATATCATTCAGAACACCACTAGGGGTACTGCTATACAGTGATGCCCTTCGGATTAAAGAATGCAGGGGCAACATATCAGAGAGCTATGAATACAATCTTCTACGAGCATATACACAAAACAGTGAAATGCTACGTAGACGATATTGCAGAGAAAAGTCGTGCTAAAAGTAACCACATAGCAGATATGAAGACAGCATTTGATATCATGCGGGCGCATCAATTGAAGATGAACCCCGTCAAATCTTTCCTGGGGGCAGCCAGTGGCAAATTCCTTGGATTTGTAATAACATTCAAAGGAATCCACCTCGACTCAGAGAAAGTCCGCACCATCCAGGAAATGCAACCTTCAAGGAATCTTAGAGAACTTAAAGGATTGCAAGGGCGACTAGCCTACATTCGGAGGTTTATCTCAAATCTCAGAACGATACCAACCGTTCACCAAATTGATGAAAAGGGTCTCATTCATCTGGGACAACGCTTGCCAACAAGCGTTCGAGAAAATCAAGCGGTACCTCACGCATCCGCTTGTCCTTGTAGCTCCGGGTCAGGAAAACCTTTTCTGATACACGTTCAAGTTATGAATCATTCTCTAGGAGCTTTACTAGCCCAGAATAATGTCAGGGCCACGAGCAAGCAATCTACTACCTGAGTAGAACCATGATCGGAGCTGAACATCGATACAATCTGATCGAAAAGAATGCCTCGCATTGTTGTTCCCTATCCAGAAGATGTGACACTACTTGGTGGGTCAAACCACACACGTCATATCAAAAATCAATCCTTTAAGACTACTTATGATGAAGCCATCATCGCTGAATGGTAGTTGATGAAATAGGCCATATTGCTCTCTCAATACAAAATGCAATTCCTATCACAAAAAGTTATGAAGGGACAGACAGTGGCATACTTCTTGACTGAACATCCAAATCCAAGAACGACCAACTTTATAAAGATCTTCCAGATGAGATCGCTAAAGTTTGCATGACCCAGACGTCTTTCGAAGAACAGGTGTGGCAACTCTTCTTCGACAGTGCATCAACAACGGGTTCTTGAGGAAATATCGTAGCGGAAGTAGGGGTGGTACTTGTCTCCCCATAGAACTACGTAACCCCTCATGCATTCTCCTTAGCATAAATACAAGCATCGTCGGTAGAAAGATATTAGAATACATGCATAATATAGTAAATTGCATAAAATAATTCATATGTGCCTACTAATATAGTCATTTCCACATTGAATTATGAGGTGGCACAAAATCATTATTATCATCATCCCCGCGATAAGTATAGAAACCAGGTATATAGTTTCTATAAGGATAATAATATGTTTGTGGGTGAGATCATGTAGGCTAAGATGATTAGCCAGAGGATCGAACATCAGAGTAATATGACGGTAGGGGTTGTGCAATATCAACTCCGTGGTGACATACCCAAAACCTCGATATTCAGTGTTGCTAGTATAATATCACCAGTGCTAGAATAATCAGTGCTAAAATGTTGGCCAGATGTCAAACCCAACCCCTGTAAATGGCCTTCAAGACTATGATGACCATTTGAGTAGTTATCATGTCCACTCGAATAATCATCGTTAGAAATGAAATCAACTAACCGATCCAAATGCCTATGTTCTTGCGAAATCCCTGCTCGGACTCCATGATCTGTATCTTGTGTGGTATAATATTCTGAATCCCATGTCATAGCACCACCTCGTTGGCTTCCACCAGCACCATGAGTCTCTTCATCATTACCACCATTACCTCTATAACCTTCGTCATCATCACCACCACCGTCACCACCATTACCGCTGTCATCATCACCGCCGTCATCATCGTCATCGTCATCACCGCCACTTTCGTCACTACGACGAATACCTCATCCGACCAACTTAAGTCATTTAGTAGTAACATCGGTTGTTCTCCTTCCCGAATCCAAGTAAGACCGTCGGATGCACCACATCAGCGACAACCACTTCATGGAAAAGTGGTGAAACTACACATCGCTTCAACCAAAGCATAAGAAAACCCTCCAGTAGAGCTCTATTAAATATTGGGATCTTAACTTGGTGATGAAAACTTTCGAAGATTACATCCAGTTTGAAAGTGTCTTCGTTAGATTCTGTGGTGTAGGAAGTGGTGGATGCACTGATCCTTTCAGCTATTTCTTCATCGGTGCTAGGAGCCAGCCGAGTCACCAAGCCAGCCTTATTCACCCTGAGGAACAGATAATTCGCCCACGACATCTGTTTAACTCCACCACTTCTCCATCCAGTCACTTGTCCACAGATATGGAAGTGGACAACACTTCTCAGTAAATTTCAAATACCAAAGGATCGCTATTCTTCAGCAGATGCAGGCTCCTCTATCGAAGTGACGTATTCTTCATAGGGGGTATCTCTAATTATCAACCCCGAGACCTTATACATCTCATGAAGGGCAAGCCCCATTTCTCCGATGAGAGTGAAGAATGTGTAAGTCTCTGAATTGTACCGCTCCAGGACAGCGTAAAAGTGTTGGTTGCTTTGCGGAATACCATACTGGACAGCCCTAGCAGCCCTAATCCTGCTTGCAACAAAAGGTCTTCAAACTCTGTGAGAGCGCTATCATTCTGCCCCGCCACATCTTGTCGGTAGAGTGAATCCACCCAATCGCACGAAATTCCGGAGGACCCCTCATGATCAGGAATTATTTGATAAAGGTGGCTGCTAGTTGTGGAATCTCCCCTGTCAGGTATTCAGTTCTGACCAATCCAGGCTGCAACCTAAAACATGTCCCTCCCATGACCAAATGTGTAGACGTCGTGGACACCTATCTTGCCCAGGGAAACTCCGAAGATTGGCTTAACCAGCTCCCAGTTCATCGTCCGACGTACGGACATATGCTGCATATATGCTAGTGGATACATCCGCTCCATATTCGGGAGAAAGAATCTCATGTTACCAATTTCACAGAGTGTAATCTCCATCCTAAAGAACCGCTTCATCCTCCTCAATTGAGTCACCAAAGAAGAAGTCGAGCTTCCCTAATAGTGCACTGGAATCTAATTTGAACCGACCATCTGAAATGATTTTTAGGATAGTAAGCATACTGACATTGTTGACCTGGCTCTATCGCTCCCTTGACTTGCCAGCAATTACCAGAGCAGTCTTCTGAAGAACGAAAACCATATTCTGGTCAGCACCACTGACACGTCCAAAGTGACATTTCTTGGACAGCAGATTTGAGGAGTATCGCACTGCAAAAAGGACAATACAACAATCAGTGTTTATGAAAACCTGAAAATTATCAAGTGTTGAAACTTAGACGTAAGGTTCACATCAGACCCGCATCTAATGATTAAGATGCAGGGCTCAGTGAGATCCGCGTCAAACCTTAAAAACGCGAGGTTCACATGAAATTCGCGTCTGAACTCCACAACTTAAGATTTTTTTAAGTGTTGGAATCAAATGCGAGACTCAATGAGACCCGCGTCCGCGTCAAACCTCAAAAACGCGAGGTTCACATGAAGTTCGCGTCTGAACTCCACAACTTAAGATTTTTTTTAAGTGTTGGAATCAAATGCGAGACTCAATGAGACCCGCGTCCGCGTCAAACCTCAAAAACGCGAGGTTCACATGAAGTTCGCATCTGAACTCCACAACTTAACACTTTTTTTAAGTGCTGGAATCAAATGCGAGACTCAGTGAGACCCGCGTCAAACCTCAGAGATGTGAGGTTCACATGAAGTCCGCGTCTGAACTCCGCAACTTAGAAATTTTTCTAAGTGCTGGAATCAAACGCGAGACTCAGTGAGAGAAGTCTGCGTCTGAACTCCATAACTTAGAAATTTTCTAAGCGCTGGAATCAAATGCGAGACTCAGTGAGACCCGCGTCAAAACTCAAAAACGCAAGATTCACATGAAGTCTACGTCTGAACTCCACAACTTAGAATTTTTCTAAATGTTGGAATCAAACGCGAGACTCAGTGAGACCCACGTCCAACCTCAAAGACACGAGGTTCACATGAAGTCCGCGTCTGAACTCCACAACTTATAAAATTTTTTAAATGTTGGAATCAAACGAGAGACTCAGTGAGACCCGTGTTCAGAGAAGCTTTAACACGGAGCTTATCAATTCCGCGTTCAACAGACAGACACAGAACTCAGACCAACGAAGCGAAGACGCGAAAATCATCAGACCTACGTCTTGCCTATCAGCGCAAGAGTCGCGTCAGTGAATTAAACGCGAGCATGAGCCTCGCGTTGGTGATTCAACTTCAAATGAAGCTTACAAGTTAAGACAACTCTGCGGGTTTTATAATGGCAAAGCCATTTCTTATTACCTGAAATGGGGGCCTCCTGCAAGGAGGAACCTCCAATTTGGAATTCTGGAGCGATGGCGCTCGAGAAAGAAGCTACTGGCATGGCCTTTGGGGCCATTTTAATGGCGAATTCTTTGGAGAAGATGGAGAAAAAGAAGAAAAAGCTCGGACTTTTCTAAGAAAAACTTAAGTTCTTAAAACTCTAAATGCGGAGTTCAGCTAGGAAGAAAGAGTCTGATAATGACTCTTGAAAAGACCGCTGTCGTTTATAGGCGCACCGATCGGTCAAGATACGTGGCCCATATCTCGAGACCGATCAGCACCAGACCCGTGGCAGCGCACCCATAATACGAGTCTCGCGTTTAATAGAGCCGCGTTTCTTCAGTATTCTCAAGTTTGTGTCTCTTCAACAAAGTGAGAACCGCGTCTCCTCTTCAAAGTTCGCGTCTCTTCAATAAATTGAGAGTTGTGTCTCCACTTCAACGTCCGCATCTCTTTAACAAAATGAGAGTCACGTCTCCATTTTAAAGTCCGCGTCTCTTCAACAAAGTGAGAGCCGCGTCTCTTCAGTGTTCTCAAGTTCGCATCGCTTCAATGAATAAGAGTCGCATCTCCACTTCAGGTGCGGTTCGCGTCTCCAAGGTAACACGACCTTTGCATCTACAAGAGTTGTGTTCAGTCTCTACTTCTGCAATCAGTTTAACAGTACACTGGCAAACGATGTTGACTATTTTCCCTGATTTGACGGTACACGACAACCAGAGCAGAGCACCGATGAGGTTAGACACTTACGATGATCATCACTAGTGGCTTCAGAAAGTTTAAAGGTATACTCACGAAGACTGGGATCATGACAGATCAAGCTCAGGATATCTCAAAAGATTGTCAGTCCAGTCTTGAGAGCCTGTTGTCAAAAGAAAAGTCCAAAGTGTTCTGAAACTCGTCCCAGTCAACCGCGGAGTTTCAAAAACTTTAGAGGGGGTTCTGTAGATTGTCTAAAAATCACTGGATATAAGTCATCAAATGCAAAGTCCATACTTCAGAAGCGAGGCTAATCAAAATGCGAGGCTCGAGGCCCACGTCTCAGCACCACTCCAATGCCAAAACGCGAGCTCAAGGCCCGCGCCTCAGCATTACTCCAGTACCAAAACGCGAGGCTCGAGGCCCACGCTCAACACCACTTAAACGCCAAAAACGCGAGGCTTGAAGCTCGCGTTCAGCATCATCTCAAATGACCAAACGCAGAGTTCAAGCCCGTGTTTCAGCAGTAGGCTTGCCCTGCGTCTCAGTTGTAACTGCCCTCATTACTGGGTCAATTACTGCCAACGTAATGACGGGAGTTAACCCCAATTATGGAGAAATTTTAGGAGACAGTTTTACCCTATAACCCCTTTAAATAGATAAAATTGCTATTGAAAAGTAGAAGAAGGATATTGGCATTTTCTGATAAAAACAGAAAGAGAATTCAAGGAGAGGATTGCAAAGAGTTTAACTCTTCTACACAAACTTACTGCGTTCAAGTTCTGCCCAAATCTCTTTGAGATTTCATTTGATAGGAGTCGTGTTACTCCAACAGTGATCTAAAGAGAAAAGTTCTAAAGAAGCTTAATGTCTACCCGGTCAATGAAAAACAAGATTCACTTTCTACCGCTACGTAAAGAACCCAACATTAAACAAAAAGGAGATTTAAGCTTGAATATCTTCTCTCTCTTATAATTAGAATTTTGAAATTATTATAATTTTTCATTGATTCAAGAAAATTTTGCAATACATATTTTAAATTTTTTGACCCGAACGTATATTAATAACAAGGACAGTTGTAACGTCCTAGATGTTATTTATTTAATAATATGTTATAATATACATGCAACCTTATAACATAAGTTTGCATAATGCCAGTAAAATAAATCATGAAATTGAAAGGAAAAAATTCAAATAATTCTTCAATTAACTCAATATAGTATGATAATTCATATTTATTACTTAGAATTAGATGAATGAAAAAAGAAACATTAATGAGATGAAATTCTCACTCTTAAGTTTGAGACTTTAACTCATCATCAGTGTTGGATTAAGGCACAGAGAAGAGATCATTGAAGGAAAATCTCACGCCCCGCTTACTAAAATACATGGAAACAGAGTCACGACGAGAGTCGGTGACGTATATAAGCGAGAAAAATACCCTACGTATATACGCTAAGCCTAACGTAACCTAAACAAGCTATATAATCACAATAACAAATCAATATCACTGCAATAACATATAAATTAACACACATAATAACAGATGAATAGGGGAATAGAACAATCATGAGTCCAATACATAGAATCATGAAAACAATAAGAATAAAGAAGAGCAAGAGAATACCGAGAAAGAATGGCCAAGCAAGAGAACTTCAACTCCTCAAAATGCATGCGATCCTCTCCAAATACCTGATCAACAATACATAGCCATAGATCTAGATATGTGTAAACTGTCCAAAAATCACTAGGGTCAAGTCATTAGAAAGCAGAGTTCAGACTCCAGACGCAAGCCACTAGTACAGCACCAAGACGCGAGGGTTGAAACCCGCGTCTCAGCATCTCTACGATGATCAAGACGCAGAACTTGAAAGCCGCGCCTCAGCATCACCGCAGCCCCCAAGATGCGAAAGTCCAAACCCGCGTCTCTGCTTCATCGCGATAATCAACACGCAGAGCTTGAAACTTACGTCTCAGGCATCTGTGCAATACTCAGGCGCAGAATCCGAAGCCCACATCTCACGTGAAGTTCAACGCAGAACTTGAAGCTCACATTTCAACCAAATGCGAAGCTCAAGCGTTACCTCAACGGCTAAATGCGAGGCTCGAAGCCCGCATTTCAACTCCAAAGGAACTCTGCGTCTCTGTTATAACCGCCCTCATTACTGGGTCAATACTATCCACGTAACGAGGGAGTTAACCCCCATCATAGAGTGTTTTTAGGGGACATTTTTACCCCTGAAACTCCTATAAATAGCCTAGTTTGCTATGGAAGAGGGGTGAGAGTTTTTGGTCAGAAGAACTTTGATTGTGAGTCTTAGAAAGACCAGAATCTCCAGCTAAGAAATACAAAAGAGAAAAACTCTTCTAACAACTTGCTGAGTTCAAGTTTGTTTTGCTTAAAGTCTCTTTGAGATTTTGTTGGACAAAAGCTGTGTTACTTCGTCCACGGTCTAAAGAGAAAATTTTTAAGAGATTGTGACATTCACCCAGTCAACGGAAAACAAGATTCACTTTCATTGCTACATCAAGAGCCCAGCACTAAACAAAGGGAAGATTTGAGCTTGAATATCTTCCCTCTCTTGTAATCAGATTATTGATCCGTTATAATTTTTCATTGATTCAAGGAAATTTTACGACTCGTATTTTCAATTTTCTGACATCAAACAAGAGATGACGACTCCGCTGGGGACTACTTTCTCTACTGATGAGTAAGTTGTGGCACAAGGTGTCGTCACCTATATGGGAAAAAACGATCGAATCGCTTGTCGTGGAGTTCGACGAGGCAAAGTACGAAGAGTTCCTCTCTTCCGGCTCCAAGAGCCCTAGGGCGCGACAGTACCACAAGGTCTCTTTAGGGACCATTCTTGGACCCTTCAGAGATTCCTTCGGACGTGACTAGCACGAAGAGTATCGTGGCTAACCGCGTCACATGCAAGGCTCGCGTCAACGTCTCCCACGAGGCCCGCGAGGTTAGCATCGTTGACATTCAGCCCGCTCAGACCCGTCCTCTTCCTCAACTCCAGGTTCGGCGTAACCGGAACGCTGAACGTCGACAGAGACGACACGCGCAACAACTACAGACGCAAAAAGCATGGAATAATTACCTGTCCAGCAATCTGTCCAACAGAAGCAGAACGTGAAGCTCAAGCCCGCGTCTTTTCTGAACCACATCAGACACGTGAAGTCCGCGTTTGGAGACCTAAACGCGAAGCCTACCAGGCTTGCGTTTCTGAAGCTCTACTTCCCAAACGCGACGTTCAACAGCGCGAGGTCCGTACCTCTCCTCAGAGACGCGAGATCCGCACTACAGCTACACGCGAGACCCAGAAGGCCTGCGTTTATCAACTGTCGCTAACCAAATGCGACAATCAGCAACAGGGGGTCTGCATCCCTTCTCAGCAGAGGTGCAAGACCTGTGCTTTAAAGCCAAAACGTGAGAGCCGCGTCTGTTTTGCAGAACAGGAGCTCCGTGTCTCAGAATCCTACGTCTCAGCTTCGCGACGTAAGGATAGCTCTCGGAATCTGAAAAGCCCTCGGAAACCCGAGGCTAATCTCTTTGGTCCTCCTCCGACAGATCTAAGAGATTACTTAACAAAGAAAAGGAGTGCTAATCAAATCACTCCATCTTCTTGCTGTAAACGGCTCATCACGACAATACCCTTCTGTGGGAGCGACGCCTCTTGGCTGATCGGGAGGTTGAGGTCAATCGTCTGAATACCGATTGCTTGCTTTATTGATTCACTTACTTCTCTGACATAAAGTACCCTGAAGTCACTGCAAACATGACAAACAGAAGTAGGAGAAAACAACTGGCGGTTAGCTCTGATGAGTCTGACACGAAACCAAAAGGAGTGTACCGGCATACTCGCACTCGGACTGGTGTGGTGGCCCCGGTCGACTACAGTGCCCTAACTCGGGGCATTGAAGTAAGTGAATCACACTCCGCCATTGCGGAATCGCAGGCCTCGAACTTTTCTATAGAGAAGGAAGTCTTCGCGTACATGACAAACTCCCGAGGAGACGACCAGGCGTTTAGAACGGCAAGCCCATATCAAAAGGGAACAATTCGATATGATTCGTGCCCATCAAGAATCTATCGATACTCTTAAGCAGATGCTTGTATAATTGCTCGAAGACAAGAAGAAGTCAGATGGCAAAGCTTCTTCTAAGAAGTCTAAAGGCAAACGGAAGGAAGGAGAAAGCTTATCTTCCGTACATATCGAGGAGAAGGGGCAATCTCAAGCAGCGTCTGGAAGCCCTTACTAACCGGAAAGGCCCTCAAGAAGTAGGAGTGGTTCGGCCATATTGACCGAGTGGACCTTGTTTTCATACCTCCTAAGTTCAAAACACCGACCCTACAAGCTTTCGACGGCAAAAGGTCACCGAACCAGCACATCTACTACTTCAAGTCTCAAACGGGAAATATAGTAGATAATGATGTCATCTTAGCGAGTTTGGTTCATCGGCACTCTACAAGAGCTTACATTTGAATGGTTCATGAAACTCTCAGAAAGCTTCATTAAAAACTGGGGTGATTTGGAGAAGCTCTTCCTGACACGCTCTTCTTTGAAGACGACTCAGAGATTACAATGCTTACTCTCCTGGCAACGAAGCAGCGAAAGGGATAGTCCGTCAAAGCATTTGTGAAAAGATTTCGACATATGGCGCTCCGATGTCCTAGCGGTAAAACCCAGGCCAACCTGGTGGAAACATGCCGCCACAATTTGCAAACTTCGCTCCTGGCCCAGATAGGGTTGCTGACAGCCGCATCTGGAAGCAATTGGTCCCATAAGGTGAACAGGCCGAAGAAATTATCGCCGGGGTTAGGGCGGAAG